>CAMOHE010048565.1:47707-81921 GCA_946598075.1 Artocarpus hirsutus | reverse complement strand
GAATTATTGGGAATCTATTTATTTTCTTAGAGATTATCTAGATAAAGTCGTTTTAATTAGATAACTTCTCTATTGGGTTATTTGAATTAAAACTGAGGCTTTATCTTATAGAATCTCGGGTGAAAAATAAATGATTTGGGTTATTTTTATTTCGGTAGTTTGGCATGCCGAACTTAAAGTTTGGCCTGCCGATCAGGCAAGTTCGGCCTGACTATGAAAAAGTTCGGCCTACCTATGCGCGAATTAAAAATCGCACGTTTTCATGCGTTTTTACGCGTATCTTATCCGATATAGACCCGAATTTGGTTCTGTTTCAAATTTTTAAGACCTTATCTGATAAGGAATGACCCTAGACCCAACCTCTATAAATAGGGAGTGAGTCTAATGAGTTATTAATAGATCAATAGAGAGATTAAGAGTGATACTCTATTAGTGAGAATCTGAAACTCCCTGAGAGCTCTTGTTCACAAATCACGAACACTAGCTTTGGGTTCTCTCAATTGATTGGAAGGAGAGTCACCTTGAGGAAGAGCTGTACGTGTGAGCCCACACTCACTCCGATCGTGGAAAGAGAATAGCAAAGAAGACCAGTTGGTTGAGGCTCTTCTGGAACGTTACTTCTCTACACAGACTTCGGGAGCTTTTCGGCTTATACAAGGTCAATAAGATCAGGTTAATTTATACATATAGCATGTCAAACTTGTGTTTTGAAAAATACTCTGATTTAAAATTTTAAAATTCCGCTGCATTATTTTTCCAACATTGATGACCTAAAATGATAAGGATTTGAATATTTAAACTGTCCATAGGTTGTGTATGTAAAACAATAAAGTCTATTGGGTGATAAAACTTATCAGTTTAAACTAACACATCCTCAACAACTCCTCTTAGAATTTTCATAGAACGATCAACTAACTAAAGTGTAATAGATGTTGGCTTAAGTTCACCTAAACCTAACTACTGGTAAATAGAATAAGGCAAGAGATTGACACTAGCACCAAGATCTAGCAATGCATGTTTAATTTAAGTGTTTCCTATGATGCAATAAATTGTGGGACAACCTGGATCTTTGAACTTGGATGGTAAATCATATTGAATGATTCACACTCATAGCTAAAAATGCAGTCTTAGTCACATTAAGCTTTTTTTTATTGTTCACATTATCTTTGAAAAATTTAGCATAAGATGAGAGTTGTTTAATTGCATCTAAAAGTAGAATGTTAATTTTCACTTGCTTGAAAAGTTCAAAAATTTCAACATTTTTATTAGACTTCTCTTTTAAAAGCAGAGCTTGAGGAAAAAGAACTTTTGAAACAAATTTTCTATTGAAACTTTTTTTTTTTTCAAAAGTTTCCTATTTAATATTAACATTATCATCACTTTTGAAAGTTGAATTAGCCTTTTGATATTTTGAAGTCATGGTTTTATCAACGGTTTTTCCACTTCTTATAGATGTAACAAAATTAATAGTTTCTTATTATGATGGTGAACTTGAAGAGGCAACTTCGTTAATAGATGGGTAATGTATATGTTGAGTAGGAAATTTGTCTTTTCTTGAATGCAAAGTAAAGAAGAAAGATTAGAAATGCTCTTTAATTTCATAAATGTCTTGTAGAGTGCGAGAGTTGTGAATTTCTTATTTTTGCATGAATGCTTTTTAAGCTTGCATGAATGATTGCAAAGTGTCTTCAAGATTTTTGACTCATGAATGAAGATTTTCAGAAGGTGGAAAATTGTGGATTTGGTGGATATTGTGGATTTTAAGCTTGTTATGGATATGGTGGACAATTTTGAGAATCTTGAGGTGGCTGTGGTGGTGGTTGAAATTGCTGTTATTGTTGATCATTCCTCCAACTGAAGTTGGGATGGTTTCTCTATTGTGAATTGTATGCTTCAAAATATGAGGATGAATATGGCTTCTTAACTATGTCCAATTGATTTGTGTAATTCACCAGTACATAGGGCTCTTTCTTAAAAATTAGGCATTTATAAATTGAATGTCCTAGAGTTTAGCAAACACTACACAGAGTTCAATTTTGGGTTCTTGAACATTTCTAAATTCTATGGCTTCAATTTTTCTAGCCACACATGATATCCTATCATGTAGATTATTCTCTTGACTAAGTTGAAGAACACCTCTTTAAGCCTTAGCCTAATTAAGCCTTCAAAAATTAACATGTTGCTAGTATTTAGAGTTATTAGCCAAGTTATCTAGAAAATCTAACACTTCATTAGGTTTTTTATCAAGGAATTCTTCATTACGTATTGTTTTAATGAATTAACAGGTTTCAGGAGTCAAACCTTCAAAAAATATATACATATAACTCCATTTTTCAAAATCTTGATGTGTGCAAGAGTTCAACAAATCCTTAAAATGTTATCAACATTGAAAATAGACTTCTTGTGCCTTTTGGGAAAAATTTTAAATTTATTTCTTTAGAGCATTGGTTTTATGAGTTGGAAAGAATTTTTTTTTCAAAAATTCAGTTTGTATTTCTTGCCATGTGCCAATTAATCTTGGTTTTAAAGAAGTAAGCCAAGCTTTAGCATTATGTTTTAAAGAAAAAGGAAAAAGCTTAAGCTTAGCAACTTCATTTGAAACATTTTGATATGTGAAAGTAGCACAAATGTCTTCAAACTCTTGAAGATGCAAGTATGAATTCTCATATTCTAAACCATGAAAATTTAGAAGCAAATTAATCATGCCTGGCTTAGACCTAAAGTTATAAGCATTAAGAGGAAAAACAAGACACAATAGAGTTGCTTCGCGAGGTGGTTGCAAATAATCATGCATTAAATGAACAACAAGATTGATGATATTTTGATTAACAAGGTTACCATTATTAATACTTTCATCATCAACCATTTTGTTTAAATGTGAAGATGCAACAGACAAAACAAGTAGTACAATTGGTCTAGACTTTTCCTAACTAAACGATAAGATTTTGACAAACGAGATCAAACACGCATGCAAAATAAAGATAATTGCAAAAAGAAAAAGAAACAAAAATTTTGTCTATGTGAATAGTAATGAAATAACATGTAAACGGTGTAAACAGTAACTTTTTTTTGCTTGCTTTTTTGCTTTTTTATTTTATTTTTGTTATTTTCAATATCTACAAAACAAAGAAAATTAACAACAAAAATATTAATAGGATTGGACAGTATAACCATCTCTTAAGATAAAGAAACATAAATGTGTTAAAAAGTAAAAGTTAAAAGTTAAAAGTTATATTAGATAGTTAGAAAGTTAGAAGTGCTAGAAATATAAAAGTTAAATGTTAGAAAGTTAGAAAGAAAAATAATGTAAAGAAAAATATAAGTGTAGAAAATAAAACTATCACAAGAAAGATTGTTGCTCCAGTAAGCAAGGCAGTGTGTGATAGAAATAAAAAAATAAATCACAGAAATATATATGTATATATATACACCATAATAAGGCAGTTTATCAAACCATATATATAAATACTAATATATTCTCCTTGTATCTGTTTGTTCCCTGGCAATGGCGCCACCTACTTGTTCGGATTTAAAATTATCAATAAGATATAACCTTAAGTATAAGGTTGTCTAAGTAATAATACTTAGTGAATCTATGGTCGATCCACATGAGAAAAAGGTATTGCAAATATCCAATATGTCAGTTATATTATCTATTTATTCGTTAAAGAATTTGAGAATTAAAGTTAATTGTTTACAATTTATTTATAATATTTACACTTTTTTTACATTTTCTATTTTTTTTTACATTTTCTATTTTTAGATTTTTTTTTGTAATTTTTGGAATTTCAATAATAAGAAATGTGATTTAATTTAAATGGAAGATGCAACTTTGATAATAAGAGCAATTTAATTTGAAACAACAATTATAACTATGTTGAAGATTAAGAGTTTTATTCTTGCAATTAACTTAAATATATTTTAGTTTTTCTAAAACTATTTATTAAAATGGTTTAACCATGCAATATGCCATCTTTTGTCAACAATAAATCAAGAGTTACTATGCATTTAATATACCAATTCATGTCTATAATGCAACAAAAACTCATTTTAATAAGTAAGTATGATTTCAAAATTAACTAACTAAAATTACTAACAAAATTAAAGTTAAGCATTTTTATGTTGCCATTTTTTGTCTACGAATAATCAAAGTGTTCATAAGCATTACCTGCATCAGCCTATATCTATGAAAAATCAAAACTTAATTTTGCAAGAATTTTAGTTAGGTTAACAAGAAAATCATAAGTTTCTTAAAATTGAGTTTGACATTATAACTGCTTAGCAAAACATTTAAAAACTAAATATCTAAATTAATTTTGTCAAAATTTTCTCCTTTCTTCTTAGCTAAAAAAGAAATTAGAAAGACATAAGAAAGTAAAAACACACGTAATATTATTAAACATAATTATTTTACAACATAAAAACTAGAAATATTTTACAAAGATATAAAATTAAAACTAAGAGAAAAACTAACCTAAAAAAGAGAGAAAGAAAGAAACAACACCAAAAATGGAGAAGAGGGGTGAGAATTACATTGGAGGGAAGGCTTATTTATAGGATGGGAAAATTACTATTTATGTATAATTTTATTTGTCTTATTAATTATTTTTATTAATTTATTTGGATATTTTTAATTTTTTAATGAAAAATGAGTAGGATGGCAATTTAGGGTTTTTTAAGAATTTTTTTAAATAATTATGACCGCCCCACAATCAACATTTAGAGCTTTTTTTTTTTTTTTTTTACTTTTTTTCCTTTTCTTCTTCGCATGAAAGAAGCCTTCAGTGCGTTAATTTTGACTTAGAATCTAGTGTGGCGCTTGTACTGGTCGGATGAACGAGGGTTGTTGACTGTGCGAACTTTGACTAGATGAACGAACTGAATTAAGCAGCAATGAGCAATAGATGTTGACCCTTGATTGATTCACATGTTGATCATGCAGCCGAGAAAATAAAAGCACGTGGAACATAACACACTGAATCCTGAGCTAATCTCTGAATTTGGCAAAGACACATGCACATTTGAGATGAGCTGGGCAGCTTGATCGGATAGTCTAGGCGGTGACATGTGGCATTTATGTTTAATTTTTAATTTTCTTTTTAGTTCTTGTGCATTTAAGGTCATTTTTCCTATTTTTGCACTGTTTTGATCCATTTTTCTTCCAGTTTTCAATTCTAAAACACCACAAACAAATTGCGATTAATTATTTTGCAAACATAATTTTACAATAATTTTAAAATTATTTACTTTACAATACACACACAAAAAATTACTAACAATAAATAAAAACTTTTAAAATTAACAAACCTTAATACTTTCACACAATTATATTATTTTAGACTCTAGAATATTTTTTAGAAATTACTAGAATATTATAAAATATATTTACAAATTAAAAACTTATTTTCAAATGCTTTCTAACTAAAAATAAAATCACATAACATTATTTTTTTCGTTTAATTATTTTCAAACTAGTTAACTATTGAACACACAAAAATAATTCTAAAAATTACTAAAAATATTATTAAACATAAAAATATACTAGAATATATAATTAAACATATTTTTACACAAACATGCTAAAATACTATTTAACACACAAATGTTGTAATTAAGGAGTTTTACGATAAATATGAATACAAAATGAATGATTTTAACCTTAAGAAATGTGCATTTTTGTAGTCTCATCAAGCATCAAGGCACCAAAAAGGCTTTAGTGGAAGTGCCCACTCGAATTTTATTGATATTAAAGTATAAAGACTTTATGTTGTTTCGAACCATTGTGTTGATTTGTTATAATGTTTCATTTGATATTAACTGGCTATCATTACATCATATCTATTGTATTATATATCTTCTTTCATTGAAGGACACCTTTATGTAAAAGGTTACATCAATGACAACAGTTATATCTATTTATTAAAAGATACTCTTGTGTTTTTATTAATGCACAAGTTCCATATTTTGTTTCAAAACACTATATTATTACTAGATATAATGTTAGGGGATTATTGTATCTTGTGGTTAATTTGCTGTAAAACCCATTAGCAAACTTTCGTAGTGGGGCAAATGAAACATTAAGCAAAATATTCCTATATGCCTCAAAATTGACCTTTTGTTTATAAATTTTCGCACTTCCATTTTTAGATTTCTACTCATATTCTTCAACAATCTCAAGGTTTTAATTTCTACAATGGAGGTTGAGAAATACATGGCCTCTTTCCTCAACCCTAGTGTTCAACTTGATCGTTTCGATGGAATGAACTTTATCTACTAGAAAAGAAAATTATTTTTCCTTCTTATAGTCCTTAAGATTGCATATTTTCTTGATCCAAAGCTAGAAAGAAGCGAATACCGCAAGAAAGAAGTGTGAAAGAGATGAAGTAATATGCTGGGGTCATATTCTCAACATGTCGTCAGATAGGATCTATAGTATTTACAACTTGATGCAATCATCTATAGAGATTTGGAATGCACTCGGGTATACATATAAGATTGAAAAGCAAATATTTGAATTCTCTATGATTGATTCAAAATCTATTCTTGATTAAACTCATAAGTTGCAAGTTTTGGTTACTAAGTTTCATGTTAAAAGTTGAAAATTCTATATTGTATGAAGTGGGAGCTATCATTGCTAAACTACCCCAACATTGGAATGGTTATATAAAGAAACTCCATAGAGAGATGACATAACTTTATAAGAGTTACAGAAACATTTGAGAATTGAAGAGAAGACAGCATCTCGTGATTCTAAAGGCAAAATTCTAAATTCTTCTAAATTTAATGTCATGAAAATAAGTGAATTTCAGAAGAACTTTAAAGTCAATAATGACCAGAAGCTCAAGAACTTTGGAAATGACCAAGAAAAGTTATCCAAAAATAATCTCTTTTATGGAAAGAAAGGTCATCTTGTAAATGACTGCATATACAAGAAGAAGAAGGAAGAAGTTAACTCCAATAAAGGCCAATGTCATTGAAGAGAAATCTAAAGAGATTTGTATGATGGTCTCATAGGTGCAAATTAACATTATCGCCAAACTCAACATGGCTACAACTTCAAAGTCTTATACTTGATGGCTTGGTTCCAATGCTACCATTCATATTTGCAATGAAAAGAAATAGTTCCCATCATATTCAATGCAAAAGGGAGGACAAATGGTTCTCATGGGGAATCATGATGCAATTGTTGTTGTTGGAAAAAGAATTGTGGAGACTAAGTTTACTTTCAAAAAGAAATTGATTTTAAATAATGTATTTCATGTACCTGATATTAGAAAGAAGCTTTTATTTGTTAATCTTTTATGTACGGGCTCAAAGTTATACTTGAGGGTGAAAACTATATCATCTCTAAGAACATGGCCTTGTAAGAAAGGGGTACCCTTTATGATGGCAAGTTTACACTTAGTATTGATAATAACATATGATGAATTTTTATTTATATTGTTGACTTTTTTTATGTTTGGCATGCATATTGGGCACATTTAAGCTTCAGATCATTAAAGTATATGTCTGAGCATGGTTTGATAACATATAGAAATTATAGTCATGAAAAATATGAAAGATGCATATAAGCAAAAGTAGCAAAGAAACCATTTCTTAAATCCAAATGCAGTTCACAATTATTGTTTTTAATTCATACTAATATTTGCAAGTATAATGGAATTTTGACTAGAGGAGGAAAGAGATACTTATTACTTTTATTGATGATTGTTCTAGATATATATACATATATATATATATATATGTGTGTGTGTGTGCATGTGTGTGTGTGTATTTAATCAGAACAAAAGATGAAGATTTTGATAAGTTAAAACTTTTCAACGCTAAAGTTGAGAACTAAAAGGAAAGGAAAATAAAAATTGTTCGAAAGGATAGAGGTAATGATGTTGGAAAAATTGATTCGGTGATGCTGTGAAATTTGTAAAATTTTTTTTATAATAATCCAGAATATACTTAGATTTTTATAAATAATAAATAGAATTCTAATCAAACGTACTTGTCGAAGGCCAAAAATATTTCTGACTTATCAAAAAAATCTCAACCCTCAGATTTTCAATGTTATATTTTTGCCTTCAAGCTTTTGTGTGTGCGCACAACTAAGATCAAAACTTATTTCCTCCTAACTACTATAGTGCTTAAGGAACTAAGAAGATTATAAAGGAGTGATCAAGGTTCTACTCTCTAAAATTTGCACTATATGACAATCTAAAAATAAACAAGGATCCGAGACCTTTATTTATAAAATAAGTTGGAAGAGTCAAAAGTCTATTAGGATAATAAGGGAATTATCTCACTCCTATCCTAGTAGAACATGCCTACCAATACTAGGCCTTATTTTGTGTCACACACCTATATCTAGTAAGGGAATTCAAAATTTCTAGCCAAACACAATGTATGGTTTTGTGAATATCTGCATCATTTAGGATAGTTTCAATTCAAATTACTCCATTTAAAATAGAATCTTATTATTTAAAAAAAATTCTAAGTTAAATAATAATGAATAATTATCCTTTATTCAAATTGAAGTACAATCAGGATTCTAAATAAAATTATTCAAACACAAATAATTAATTATCCCAAAATATCAATAATTAAATTTGAATAAATATTTTCTTGAAATTAATTAAAAAATTAATTTTTCAAAAAAATACTTGATGCTGGCATCAATAGTCCAGTTGGACTGTGCCTGGTGCCACACAATCCAACTAGACTACATGCGTGTACATTAATAGGCCTAGTAACTTGTTCAATGTAATCTCCTGTATTACCTATGGTAAACAATATCCACACAACTTGTCAAAGAATTAGTGAGCTAGCATTGGGACCTAATAGATATATATTTAGCAAGCTCTAAAACTAACATATTAATTCTCAATTAATTATTTTTTTAATTATTGACCTTGGTGCCAATCCTCTTAAGACCCAAAGCTACGCTCTTGATAATATACCATATTATGAGACTACAAAATAATATGTCTTCTTCATGATCCTTCATATATATATGTGCATCCCTATAAGAGTTGCAAAAATTGATTTGGTGATGCAATAGAATTTAAATTTTTTTTATATAATCACATAGAATCTTACTCAAGTTGTTATGAACAATAAATATAGTCCTAATCAAACACAATTGTTAAAGACCAAAATTAACATTTCTAACTAAACTCGGAATCTCAACCATCAGATCTTCAATGCTGTATCTCTTCCTTCATGTTGTTGCTTGCATGGGCACAACTCAGCATGCCTCCAACACAACTTCGCTCCCTCCAACCACTATAATGCATAAGGAACTAAGAACACTAAAAAGGAGTTATCAAAGTTCTACTCTCTGAAATTTACACTGTGGTGGTCTAAGAATACATGAGGACCTTATGCCTTTATCTATAAAATTAGTTAAAGGAGTCAGAAGTCTATCAAGATAATAGGAGAATTTACACTTTTCTACCTCTATGCCACACACCTACCATCACTAGGCTCTATCTAGTGTCACACACCTATACCTAGTAAGGTAACTGAAAATTTCTAGCTAATCATGATGCATAAAATAACTATACACACTGAAGATAAATTATTAGTGATTAAGCAATAAATTGTTTGTTGTCATCAAAACAAAAATAAAATATCATTGGAAACCTTGGAGCCAACAATTACCCCCCCCATCCTTTCGATGTGAATAATACATTTTTTATCTTTTATCTTTTTTTTTCCTACACATAAATCAGTTGTTTATTGTGTAGATTTTAACTTGTAAGCTATGTGATTCTCTCGTACGGAACAGACATTAGAAGATCGTTGAAGGTCGAAAAGCTAGAGAGACGACCACAGAAGACGCGTGCACATAAGTCTCGCTCTAGAGGATCCGGAGCTAGATCTTGAGACCTTTTAGGACACATAGATGATTCAGTTTGTCTAGGCAGCTTGATCAATAGCCCTAGTTATGCCACATGGCATTCTTTTTTATTTCTTATCCATTTAAGGTCCATTTTTTCCCTTTTTGCAACTTTTTGTGCCATTTTTCTTGTAGATTTCAAATCTAAATAAAATAAACAAATTAATATTAATTATTTTACGAACTTAATTTTTTCAACAATTTTAAAATGATTTATTTTACAATAAAATACACAAAACACACTAAAAAAAATAAAAACTTCAAAAATTAACGAACCTTAATAATTTCATGCGGATATATTATGTAAGACTCGAGAATATTTTTATAAATTACTAAAAATATTATAAAACACATTACAAACTAAAAACTTATTTACAAATAGTTGAAGACTAGAAATAAAATAACACAAATTTATTTCTACGGTTTTAATAATTCCAAACTAATTAATTATTAAATACACAAAAATAATTCTAAAAATTACTAAAAATATTATTAAACATACAACACACTAAAACACATATTTAGACATATTTTCACACAAGCACACTGAAATACTATTTATTACACAAACGCTATAATTAAGGCATTTCACGAGAAATGTTAATGCAAAAAGATTGATTTTAGCCATAGGAAATGTGTATTTTCATAGTCATGTCATGCATGGAGCTTACATACCACAATTTTGGTAATGATTTGTCTCCAACATACGCCTTTCAAGTTCTGCTGCTTTCTTTACATTAAGTAACCTAAAATAGCAAGTGAACAATGACCATCAAGCCAAGTTGTGAGCATTGAAATTGAATTTTCTATTTATCCAAATGAGCTCCATACTATTTTTTTTTAATCCAATGATAAAATCTTGACCAAATTCCTAATAAACATTTGGATGTATCTATTAACACCCCTGATTCAACTTTCCACACACCATTTCTTAATCTATCCCTTACTTCACTTGTTACATCCCTCTTAAAATACCAAAAAAGTCCCTACACTTAAATAACATAATTGTTTTTCTTTTGTTCTACCTACTCATCAAGCAAACTAAGAATTGTTTTTTTTTTTACAATGTTTTTCTTCTTCAATTTAGATATCAAGCCATAGTTTTTCTTTAATTTATTAATGTTTTCCTTTTTATTAAGTCAAACTTTGAATTCTAGGATAGGAAACTATAATCAAGAGTGAATTGTAAGGATCAAACAAATTGTATATCCTTCACTTAAAAATAAAGAGAATTAAAGAGCACTTTCTTTATATCATATTTGTTTATGTCAATTAATCAAGAGTGGTTTTTTTGGTTATCAATTAGTTTGACCGTCCTCTCGTTTCATTCCAATCTTATAACTTCTAAAAAGAGAATCCTTAGTAAGGTCATTTTTCTCTATCTTATACGTTTCGGGGTCCGTATTGCCCATTTTATGAAAAATGACATTTTTGCCCTTGATGGGCCTCTTTGAATTCCTAAGCTTGACTTGGCTAATTTAACGTGAAATGTCGCTTATTAGCTTGAAAACAAGTGTTCAAGGCATCGGATTATTAGTTTGCAAAAAGAGCCCAAGTTAAACAAAACTTTGCAATTTGATCCCTCTTGTAAAATCCATATCTCATAAACGAATGCGATTTTTAATGAACCACTACTAATTCCTAATAGCTTCGACGAGATCTACAACTTTTATGTTTTGAATTATAAGGGTTATTATATAATCAAACAAATTTGTATATCCTTCACTTAAAAACAAAGACAATTAAAACGTACTTTCTTTATATCATATTTCTTTATGTCAAACCAAAGCACGGTTCTTTTAGCAAAACACATGGTTTGTAATTATTTATGAATCAAACAATTTGTAATGATTTATATAATTATAATTGTTATATATGAAACAACAAAATTGAATAATAAACGTAAATTTGAAGCAAAAATAAACAGCATACTAAGAATCCATCTTTATTCTTTTATTAAAAGTAGGGCATAATATTTTTTTTTGGGGAAAAGGAATACATTTTTTTTATGATAGGGTGTGCAATAAGTATTTTTTAAAATAATTTTGTCCATGAAAGCAATTTGATTAATAGGTAATATAATATTAAATAGGAGTGTGCAAAAAGTAAAATGGGAGGTGTCAATATACCCACCCTAAACATTTTATTTTCAGAATTTATTAAATGAATACCCCTTTAGGAAGCCATAAGATAATAATTATAAATGCAAAATCTCATATACCATATAAAGTAACTAAGTTGGATTATATCAGATTTTTTCTAATTTTATGCCATATCAGAAATTAATTGAGATCACCTTCTCCTATAGGCATACTATATATTTAGGCACACACAGAAACAATATCGCAAGCACGCACATTGGAAATCACAATACTCGTTGAGAAATTATAAACAATGAGGTTTTTGAAGATCTCATTCACTATCATAACCTTTACCCTTTTGTTGGTGTCCTTTGTGAAAGCAAATTACCAAATTGTTTCTGATCATGATAATCATGTCAAAAACCTCGCTGTGGACAATGTGGGGGCAATATACAAGACACAAAGAATATTTGTTCCAGAAGATCTATACCCTCCAGGGCCTTTAATAGGTGCAGGAGCACCCCGAATTGATCATCATATTCACATGAAGCCTTCTATTCCAAAACCAACTTGGTCAAGTTGGCAGCCAAACCGACTAGTCCCAACCGGTCCAAATCCTGCTAAATCTCCCGAATCCCCAGCAATTCGTTCCTGATGTCGTTCTTATTGAATGAAATTTTGTTCCAACACCAAAAGTCGATCTTATTTAATGACAATAAAGATTGTGGAACGAGGGATAATGTATCTTAATAATATCTAAATCTTGAAATGCCTCTTCATTATTTTAGTATGATAGTTATATGTGTGCTTTTTTTAACCTTAAAAGTTATATCCCTTTTCCAGATACTTGTCTAAGAGGAAAATTTAAAATGCCATATCTGCTTTCTGTCATAATTTTTTTAGGGATTTTGCAATAATTATTAAATCTTGATACTTGCAAAAAGTAAACTTCTGATATTAAAATAAATGAAAAGTAAGAATGTTATCATTAAAGCAAAAAAAGTCAATCTATCAATTAAATGAGCATCAAATGTCAAATTTATTATATTCTAAACTTGTGACAAATTGCTACAAAATGTAACATATAGTAATTTGCAAAAAAATTGACATTGCATTGAAGAGCACTTTTTTACACCCAAATTCCAAAGTTATCATTGACGTATTAATTTAGTAAAATGATATAGGAAATTGTTATGTGACAGTTGGCCAAACTTTAATCTTAAATTGAAATTATGATCATATATGAACTTTTTATTTTGGATCATCGGTTTTATTTCGAAATAAATACTTCATTGAAATTTGAATTATGCAAAACAACATGTAAAAAAAAAGGAGTCAAATTAAGTGTTAAATAAATTTGAATTTACCGTATAAATTTAAAATTTTCTCCAAGGTCAAATTGTCTAAATCCAAGATTTATCACACATATTTACTATCATAAAATCTGATATATCATATTCACTGTCTTAAAATCTTAAATTATATATACGAATACATTAACACTGCATTAGCAAAAAACGTATATTAATGTTTGCTTTTTTTGTTAATTAACAAGCTCATTTTTATGCTTACCGAAATTAAAAATGTAATTTATTTACAATATGCAAAGATTTGAACCTAGGTTATTAGTTATTATTTAGTCAAGGAAAAAAGAGTCAGATAGTATATTTAGGTTAAAACTTAGTAAATAATGTCATATAATTTCAAAAGGTATAGTAAGTAGCATATCATAAGAATTTAAGTAATATCTCATGAAAAATGAAAAAAAACCCCAAATACCCTCACCTCATTCTCCTCTATATCTTTCACCTTTCTCCTTGACCAATACTAACGGTGGCCGAGAAATATTTTATTTACATAATAATACAACATTTTTAAATAATGAAAAGATTTACCAACGACACTGTTGGACTACAAGTGGCCGAAAAATACAGTATTAACCTATAAATAATATAGTGGCATGTAAATACAAAAAAATCACCGGCAACTTTGTTGAATTGTTAGAGGCTAGGAAATACACTATTAACCTATTAATACAATATTAACATGTAAATATAAAATTCATCGGCAACTTCGCCGGATAGTCAACAGTCAGGAAATACAGTATTAACTTATTAATACTCTATTAACATATAAATACAAAAATTCATTTTGAATTCGCCGGACTGATGGTGCAAAAAAAATACAGTATTAACCAGTTAATATTATAATAATGTGTAAATACAAAAATTCTCTAGTGACTTCTTTGAACCACCCATAGCAAAAAAATACAGCATTAATCAATTAATACTATATTAACATATAAACACAAAAATTCATCGACGAATTCACCAAACCGTCGGCAACCCAGAAGTACAGTATTAATTTATTAGTATTTATTAATGTTTAAAGACATTGTTAAACTCCATTAACATGTAAATACATTTCTTTATTATTTTTATTATTTTAATCGGATATTTTTGGTGCCATATGAGTAAAATGATAATTTGAGATTTTTGGAATTTTTAAATTATTATTGCTTCTCCATTCTTCATATCTAATTAATATATTTTTATTTGTTTTTTTTTTATTTTTTTTACATGTAAATCAGCTGTTTATTGCACTGATTTTAACTTGCAATCCAGTGCTTTTCTCGTAAAAAACAGACATTAATAGACTGCCATATGCATAAAAAGCTGAAAAGACAACCAGATCGTATGGCCAAAAAAACATAGAGATCAGCTAGGATGGAGCGAAGAGATCGTGGACATTGATCGAGTTGTGGTACGCTAATCCAAAGGCTAAGAAGATGCACGCTTATGAGTCTCGCTTCATAGGATTCAGAGCTGGATCTAAGACTTGTAAGGACACATGGATGGTTCAGATTGTCTGGGTGGCTTGATCCAACGGCCTTGGTTGCGCCATGTGGCATTCTTTTTTATCTTGTTTTTTTACCGATTTCTTATGCATTTGAGGTTCCTTTTTGCCCATTTTCGTGCTATTTTGCTCCGTTTTTCTAGCAGATTTCAAACCTTAAATAAAATAAACAAAATAAAATTAATTATTTTACAAACTTTATTTTTCAATAATTTTAAAATTATTTATTTTACAATAAAACATATAAAACATACTAAAAATAAATAAAAACTTATAAGATTAACAAACCTTAATAATTTCAAGCAAATATATTATTTAAGATCCGAGAATATTTTTATAAATTATTAGAAATATTATAAAACATATATACAAACTGAAATTTATTTACACATTTATGACTAAAAACAAAATCACACACGATTATTTTTATGGTTTTACTTTTTTAAACTAATTAATTATTAAATAAGCATAAAATGATTCTAAAAATTACTAAAAATATTATTAAACATATAAACATACTAAAATCACATATTTAGACATATTTTCATACAGACACACCAAATACTATCTATTATACAAATGCTGTAATTAAGGGATTTAACGAGAAATGTTAATAAAAAATGATTGATTTTAGCCTAAAAAAATATACACTTTCGTAGTTTCATCATACCCTCTAACTAGCTTATTGCTAGTCCTGAGCAATTAAAGCGATAAAACATTAAAACAAACCAAATGATTGATTTTTCAAGAGCTGGTGGCTCCTTGTAGAATGTCCTTAGGAGTTATTTTAGATTTATGCCTCATAATAAAATGCAGATATTATTCAAGTTTATAGTTCATTTCAAGAGCATGTCTCATATTTAAGATGGTTTTTTCCATGTGTGCTATTCTATCACTAATCATTGTATACAGACCAAGTAAATTTACATTAACGTAAGCTAATTTATATTAATGAAATCTTATAAGCTTGCTTTTCTTTCATCTCTCCACTAATGTAGAATAAAAAAAATTAAAAACCATTAGGACTTTATTCAGCTTGTTATGTAAGGCAAGGGTAAAGAGGTACGACGAAGGATAAATTTGAGGCTTGATTCACCTATAAGGCACTTATATTTTTCTTGGGCCATTGAAATATAAAAATTAATTTCCAAGTAACAATCTCGAATATAAAGTAAACTTTCACTTGTCATCCACTTTTTTTTTTTTTTACTTTTCCTTTTTTTTATTTTTTTTATTTTTTGAGTTTTTTTTTTTTTTTTGAATTTACATACTTATAAAATAAACAGATTTCCTTTCATAACTCTTCCCATCTTTCCAAAACATTAGCGATCCAAACCGATTATCTGCCTTACGAGTGAAAGATAAAAAGAAAGGATATGAAATTATAAAAGGCTAAGCTAAATATTTGTGGTTGACAAAGAAAATGGAACATTAAGCACAACGGTGTAACTAGGGATATAAAGTATATACGGGTTAGTTTGCAGGGCTCAAACGATCAAAAGATGGCCTAAATTGTGTCATTAACTTAATATTATCTACGATTTTGCCTTGAGAGGGATTCAAACAAATTATAAGATTTTTATAAAAATAAACTATATTATATTAATATAAATAATCTCTAAATTAGTATAACAAATTAAAGTTCAAGATTAAGTGCTCAAATTTTGAAAAAAAAATCATATTCTAAATATGAGGTTATTACAAGAAACTAACATAAGCTTAAGCAATATCTAAATTTTATAATAAGTCATGATATGACCATGGGTTTCATCATCGGACAGGAGGCACATCAAAGAAAAAAATTACAAAGAAAACAAATATTCATAAAACATTTTTTAGGTTTTTTAAATTTTTGATTTTTTTAAAAGATTATCATTTTTTTTTTCAGATGCACATGTAGACATACACACAACATGATAAAATATGTTACCAACATAATTAGGACACATCTCAAGAATACTAAAGACTTGATAACTCAGTTATCTTAAACATGCATGCATGCATATGACATGGAGAACATAAAAATGATAAAAAATATATGAACTCAGCCATCCCAGCACTAAAACAAGAATCTAAAAGTTTTACAAATAGCACGTCATTTTTTAATTTAATTTTTCATTTTAAGGGTTTTTTTGGTTTTTAGAACATAAAAGTAGACTCAAAATTGAAAAATTTTGACAAATTTTGAAAAATTTTAACACAAACCCTCTCCTCTCAACCTAAATTAAACATTGTCCCTAATGTTTAATAAGATTACAAAGAGAGAGAAGCAACATTTGTGCAAGAACGGTTATTCAAAACACCCAAAAAAAAAAAAAATAACAAAAACATAAACGAACATGTTGTAGGTTAAACTGAAAAATCAAAGAATTTAGAAAGAAAGATCCAAATATATTTTTTGCTTCTTGGTAAGCCTTGAAGTTGCAGTGTTTGTCTTAGGAGTGATGACTTGCATTTTCTTGAGCAACTCCTCAACAGTAAGAGCAGAGATAAAAATCTTTCTTCTTGACTTTATAAAAAAGTTCTAATCCATAGCATTATCTAAAAAATTTAAAAGAACATCAAAGAAACCATTAACATTGAACACACCTATTGGTTTAGAATGAATGCCTAACAGACTCGAAATAGTTGTCACAATCCGCCTTTTACAGGTTGTGGTTTAATATTTTCCTTACTTACGTATCTATAAAAATCTTGAGAATATTTTTTTAAATAAATATCTTACACATACATACTGAAACTTCTTTTATAATTATATATATAACTACACAAACAACTTTCTTTTTAAAACATCACCCACTTAGCATGTCCAAAAAAAGTTTTGTCTCACTTAACGATACTATATCATTTATACATCAAGATCCAAAATTAAAATACATAGCAACAGAAACATATATGAGGTGGCATCCATACCCAGGTCTGCACATTGCTCATATTCCCCAGCCAGCTCATCAGTATGTTCGTTTTGACCTTTTAGTGGAGATTCCTACACCATGAAATAACTAGGTGAGCTTATGCTCAGTAAGTCCAAACATAGCCCACATGAATCTTATACTAATATGCATGATACATTTATGCTTTCTTATGAACATTCCTTATTCTTATCATATCTTCTCTTTCATTAGGGCCCAAGTACTCGTACCATATGTGCATATAGGTCTTCGTAACGCCGAGACTATAATATAACTTTAACTTTAAACTCTCTTTTACTTCAGGAGATGGTACAACACTTCTCTTATTTTTGGTGATTCCTTTACCAGTCTAGTTATTTTGGTTATCATACCATGCATGTCAATATATGTACAAACTAAGTGCAAAACATTCACACTTTTCAATTGTGTAGCACACACATGCATGTTCACATAAATACACTATACACTTAAACCTACTCTATCATACTGTAGGTGGATTGGGAACTTATTTGTTTTTGCTGCTATTAAAACCGTCTTTAGGTTTCCTTTGTTACTCATCTAAGGACCTGTTTGGGCAATTATATTATTATTAGCTAAATCATCACTACTTAGCTATACATCAACAAGGTATACTTTTTGATCACTATTTCAAAATACTTTTTTGATTACTTAAAGTTTGACCGTCCTCTCGTTTCATTCCAATCTTATAACTTTTAGAAAGAGAATCCTTAGTAAGGTCATTTTTCTCTATCTTATACGTTTCAGGGTCCATACTGCCCATTTTATAGAAAATGACATTTTTGCCCTTGATAGGCCGCTTTGAATTCATAAGCTTGACCTGGCTAATTTAATGTGAAACATCGTTTATTAGCTTGAAAACAAGTGTTCAAGGCATCGGATTATTAGTCTGCAAAAAAAGCCCAAGTTAAACAAAACTTTGCAATTTAATCCCTCTTTTGAAAATTTTTGACGATTTTACCCCTCGGACCAAAAATAATCTTTTTAAACTATTAGTCCCTATTTTTCAAGAGGATCAAATTTTTCCAAAGTAACATACCCTAATTCCTTTTGTAAAAAGATGTTTTTGCCCCTAATTTTTTTTTTCAATTTTAACACATTTTGTAAAATCCATATCCTATTAACGAATGCAATTTTCAACAAACCGCTGTTGATTCCTAACAGTTTCGACAAGATCTACAACTTTTGTGTTTTGACTTTTTCAAAATTCTCACTATACATGAGAGTTTTTGTTAATTTTTCAAATCTGCCAAGAATGTAATTTTATTTACAATTTAGTCCCTGGGCAATTTTTGTAAAATTTAACTTTAAAACAGCATGCTAGCCACTATTTATGCAGTTTCATTACCTTCTCAATCAATTTTCATACCAAATCACTATTCTTTTTCAAAGCTACATCAAACTTGCAAAATTATCCTATTTTACACCAAATGACCCTTTTTTACATTTAAGCCCCAATTTCAACAACACAATCACATCATAAACCCTATAACCAAACAATCAAACCATTAGTTGCTTGAATATCCATATGCCTTTTGAAATGATCAAAATCAAAACAAAAATCAAATAAACATTAGATTTGAAAAATTAAACTTACCAAAAGAAAAATTGATGATCTTAGCCTTCCAAGGGCTTTTTTAAAACTTTTCACTAGGCATATTTCATATAAGAAAATCTTTGGTCACAATCCCCTCCTAAACCAAGAGGAAAATTTCAGAAAAAGTTTAGATTTTTAACTCAAATTTGATAAAACCGTTTAAGCTTTACTTCTTGGAACTTGTTTGGGGTTTGCAAAGATTTGGGTTTGAAAAATTTTTTTGAGAGAGGCTCTATAGCTGCCGAATATGAATGGGTGAGGAAATGAAGAATTTGCTACTTTAAGTCTTTAATTAAAGACTTTTCTTTATCTCATGAAGAGTTTGCTACTTTAAGTCTTTAATTAAAGACTTGTCTTCGTCTCTTTTTTTTTTTTTTTTTTTGAATGGGTGAGTCACCCACTAGGTTATAATATCTTTATCTCTTCTTTGGTTCACTTTTGGAGTTCAAATACAGCATTTTCTATATCTTTGTTTTTACTTCAGCAATGTACTTACACTGCGTCGTACCCCATACTTTCTACTTTATTTTGATCTTAATCACTCATTAATTTATACTACAATATTATAATTAATCATGATATAAAGTTCATCTCATGGATATTATTTATAAATTTTCGAGCTTTTAAGCTCAAAAAATCTGTATGTAGTAATATCCAACATCATACCAAATTTTCATTGAAATTTCCTATTAACATTGTTTATTATATATTATTGTAATTTTTACAAAAATTATGATTTTTTTAAAGGTAAATTTATTAATTAAATCCAATTAAATCTTGGATTTTAGTAATGCATTTCCCTTGGTCATTACAATCTACCTTCCTTAAAAATTTTTATCCCCGAAAATAAAATAATTCAGGGTAGACTTTCCTCATTTCATCTTCTCGTTCCCAGGTTGTTTCTTCCACCTGTTGGTTATGCCATAAAACTTTGACAAGTGGTATCTTTTTGTTCCTTAACTCTTTCTCTTCTCGAGCCATGATTTGAACTGGTTTCTCCTCATAGGACAGATCCTCTTGCACCTCAACAGGCTCATGCTGAAGTATATATGAGCGGTTAGGTACATATTTCTTTAGCATAGATACATGAAATACATTATGTACCAATACTATTTCAGGGGGTAAGGCTAATTTATAGGCCACATTGCCCACCCTTTCTAAGATCTCAAATGATCCAATGTACCTTAGGCTAAGTTTTCCTTTCCTCCCGAATCTTATTACCCCTGTCATTGATGTTACCTTCAAAAAGACCAAGTCCCCCATTTGAAACTCTAAAGGTCTCCACCGTCGGTCAGTATAACTTTTTTGACGACTAAAAGTGTTTCCATCAGTTGACGGATTAACTTTACATCCTCCATTGTTCTTTGTACAAAATCTATAGTTGACAATGCGTTTTCTCTTGTTTCATACCAATGCAAAGGTGATCTACATCTTCTTTCGTAGAGAGCTTCATATGGAGCCATTCCTATGGAGGTTTGATAGCTGTTGTTGTATGCAAATTCAATCAATGGAAGCTTTTTATCCCATCATCCTTTGAAATCTAGCACACAGGCTCTTAACATATCCTCCAAAGTCTGGATGATCCTTTCAGATGGACCATTCATTTGTGGGTGGAAGGCTGTGCTAAAAGTTAGTTTCATTCCCATCACTTGATGAACGCTCCTCCAAAATTTGGAGGTAAATTGACCATTTCGATCAGAAATGATGGATTTTGGAACTCTATGGTATCTAATTATTTGAGTGACATATAATTCAGCTAGTCGTTCTATGGAACTGCTAAGTTTAATGGGCAAAAAGTGTGTAGACTTTGTCAATCTATCCACAATTACCCATATAGCATTGTGTCCTCCTATAGTTTTGGGTAGTCCAGTCACCAGATCCATGTTTATCTGGTTCTATTTCCATTTTGGAATTTCTATCTTCTATAGTTCGCCTGCTAGTTGTTGATATTTAGCCTTCACTTTTTGGCATGTGAGACATTTATTGACGAATCGTGTGACATCATTCTTCATTCCATCACCAAATCTTAAGTGCAAATATGACTGCTACTAATTCCAAGTCGTGCGTTGGGTAGTTTCTTTCATGATCCTTCAGCTGCTGAGATGCATACGCGATCACCTTTCCATTTGCATGACTACGGCTCCCAAGCTTGCTTTCAATGCATCGTCGTAAATTACAAAATTCCCTAGGTTTGGATCAGGTATAGTCAATACTGGTGCACTTGTAAGTCTCTTCTTCAATTCCTGAAAGCTTTCTACGCACTTCTTGGTCTATTCATATTTTGCTGCCTTTAGGGTCACGAGCGGCGCTGTGAGTCTAAAGAACCCTTCCATAAAACATCGATAGATCTCAATAACGCTCTTCGGTGTAGGCCACTTATTTACTACTTCTACCTTTGAAGGGTCAATAGAAAATCCATCTCATGAGACCACATGTCCTAAGCAATGAACTTTTTCCAACAAAAACTCGCATTTTAAGAACTTGGCGTATACTTGATGCTTCCTCAACAATTGTAGTGCAAGCCTTAAATGTTCGTCATCCTCTTTTGGTGTTCTTGAATAAATCAAGATATCATCGATGAAAACGATGACGAATTTGTCAAGTTAGTCCTTGAAAATCCAGTTCATAAGGTCCATAAAAATTGCCAAGGCATTAGTTAGTCCAAATGGCATGACACAAAACTCATAATGCCCATATTGTGTTTGAAACGTTGTTTTTGGCGCGTCCTCCTCCTTAACCTGAAGCTGATGATACCCAAAGCATAAATCGATCTTTGAGAATACTGCTGTTCCCTTCAATTGATCAAATAGATCATCAATTCTCAGAAGTGGGTACTTATTCTTAATCGTGACTTTGTTTAACTCCTAGTAGTCAATACACATCCGTAAAGTTCCGTCTTTCTTTTTCATAAACAAAACGGGTGCTCCCAATGGAGAATGACTTGGCCAGATAAACCCCTTGTCTAGCAATTCCTGCGACTACAGTTGAAGTTCCTTAAGTTCTCTTGGGGCCATACGATACAGTGTCTTTCAAATCGAAGCTGTACCAGGTGTTAACTCGATTTCAAATGAAATTTCTTGTTCCAATGATAGCCCAGGTAGTTCATCCAAAAGCACATCGACGAACTCTTTCATAATATGGACATTCTCTAGTCCTAACTGAGCTTCTTGGTCTCTATTTACTAAATTCACTAGATAACTGATGCATCCATTCTTATATCAACACCTTGGGAGTTTTGGGAATTTTTTGTGAATACACAAACTTTTCACTTTCAGAAGGTCAAAACGTGACCTTGCGATGTCGGCAATAATCTTAGCAGCATATTTTCCCAAGAAGTTCATTTCCAAGATAATGTCATATTCTTGAATATCGATTATTATTAAATTGATAAACAATCCTCTACCGCAAATGATAATTAGGACATGACGTAGCTAATGATCAGAACTTAATACCTCCCTAGAGGGAAGTGCAGTCCTAAAGGTCCATTCTATCCTATCTCATCATATCCTATCCGTTTTGTAAATTTAACTTATGCAAACAAATGTGTTGCTGTAGAATCAAATAAAACATAAGCATTGATTTTGGCAATAGAGAGCTGACCTGTTACCACGATAGAAGTTCCTACATCATCCTCTTTCTTAGCATAGGTGTAGATTCGTCCACTAGGCTCTAGAGCTTCCAGTCGGCTTTAACTAATGCTCGGACCTTCAATCTGTGCTTAAATCGCGTGTAGTTGAGTTCCTTGAGGCCTTTGCTGGTTTTGACTATTCTGACTCTAAGAAATGGAGTAGCAGTTTTTGGCATAATGTCCTTCCTTGCCGTAGATGTAACATTTATTAGTGCCCTCTTTGTACTCCCCTGTATGTCTTTTCTCACATTGACCACAAAGAGGTTTACTACGCTCTCCATCATTCATTCTTTTCTAGGGTTGTCCTTTTTTGTTTCCTTGGTTATTTACATTCCACTTCCTCTTATTATTGTTGTTATAGTTACGCCCTATATGGTTGCTTTGGGCCTGTCCTTGACTTGGGTTACTTCCTTGCCCTTTTGCCTGTAAAGCCTAGTTCTGTTTTGCCAAAGCCTTTTCCTCCCTTTGGACTTTGAAAATCTTCACCTTTTCTTCCTTGTTACAGGTGATCTTGAACTCAGCTCTCGTCGCCCTCTCAATACAATCTTTTACATCTTTAGAAGCTTGTCCTTCACTATCGACTATGAGGGCAATGTCAGTTCGAAACATCCTCATTCGTCTTCTTATTCTTTCTCTATCAGTAGGCACTGTTTTAGGACAAAGACGTGCTAATTGATTAAATCTTCTCACAGCATCAGCCACTAATAGATTCCTTTGTCAAAAATTGTTGAATTCCTCTTGTTATGCAGCCATAGTTTCCACATTAAACTAAGCCCGTCCAAACTCCTTGACGAACTCAGACGAGGTCATTACATCCACGTTTCTCCTATGCTCAACAGACTCCTACCATCCCCATTTTTCAAGAGGATCAAAATTTTCCAAAGTACGATACCCTAATTCCTTTTGTAAAAAGAAGTTTTTGCCCCTAAAATTTAATTTTCAATTTTAACAAATTTTGTAAAATTCATATCTCACAAACAAATGCGATTTTCGACGAACTGCCCATGATTCCTAACAACTTCGTCAAAATCTACAATTTTCATGCTTTGACTTTTCAAAATTCCCACTATACATGGGAGTTTTTGGTCATTTTTTAAATTTTCCAAGAATGTAATTTTATTTACAATTTAGTCCTTAGGTAGTTTTTGTAAAAATCAACTTTGAAACAGTATGCTAGCCATTATTTATGCAGTTTCATTACCTTCTCAAATAATTTTCATGCCAAATCACCATTCTTTTTCAAAACTAACATCAAACTTGCAAAATTATCCTATTTTACACCAAATGACCCTTTTTTACATTTAAACCCCAATTTCAACAACACAACCACATCATAAACCATATACCCAAACAATCAAACCATAACTTGCTTGAATGTCCATATGGCTTTTGAAATAGTCAAAATCAAAACAAAAATCAAATAAACTTTAGATTTGAAAAAGTTAAACTTACCAAAAGAAAATTTGATGATCTTAGCCTTCCAAGGGCTTCTTTGAAACTTTTTCCTGGGCATATTTCAAATAAGAAAATATTTGGTCACAATCCCTTCTCAAACCAAGAGGAAAATTTTAGAAAAGGTTTAGATTTTTACCTCAAAATTGATAAAACCCTTTGAGCTTTACTTCTTGGAACTTGTTTGGGGTCAATTTGCAAAGATTTGGGTTTGAAAAATTTTTTTGAGTGAGAATCTATAGCTGCTGAATATGGATGGGTGAGGAAATGAAGAATTTGCTACTTTAAGTCTTTAATTAAAGACTTATCTTTATCTCTTTTTTTTTTTTTTTGAATGGGTGAGTCACCCACTAGGTTATAATTATGGGTATTAGTGGCCAATTGTGATTAGGCCACCTTTCATGGTATAGTGGCCCAATAAGAATCCATTGGGTGTCCACTTAGTGGGACTCACCACTTTCACAGTGTAATTTTTCACCACACAATATTTTCTTATACCGTTGAAGTGAAACCGTTGAAAAACATATTCTTGAATTATATTAAATATCCTTCTTATTCTTTGGTTCACTTTTGGAGTTCAAACACAACATTTTCTATATCTATATTTTTACCTTAGTAGTGTACTTATACGCGTCGTACCCCTTTTGCACTATTTTAGGGTTTTGGTACACTTTCTACTTTATTTTGATCTTAATCAATCATTAATTTATATCATAATATTATAATTAATTGCGACATAAAATTCGTTTCATGGATATTATTTGTAAATTTTTGAGCTTTTAAGCATAAAAAAATCTGTATTTAGTAATATCCAACATCATACAAAATTTTCAGTGAAATTTCCTATTAACATTGTTTATTATATATTATCATAATTTTTACAAAAATTACGATTTTTTAAAGGTAAATTCATTAATTAAATTTAATAAAAGATTGGATTTTATTAATGCATTTCCCTTGGTCATTGCACTAGCAATAACATAACATTTCTTTTGGAGTACCTAGACCTCCTGGGTAATGCAATGAAAGCATTTGAGTGACAAATCAAGGCTTTAATACATGCAGGGATTTTTTGACTATCTTTTTGGTTCCTTTGGTTTTACGACAAAGACGATATTGAGCAAGAGAAAGAGGGATAATACCTAAGACTCCTCCAATTTTGCCTCCAGCTGTGATAGTTCCTATTAAACCAAGACGACCCTCTTTATACACAGATTTATCTTTTTCTTAGTCAAGACTTGCTTTAAATGGAATACAACATTTAAATAGTCAGTACTCCTTCCTAGATTAGAACCACAAAACACACAGATGTTTTTGAAATTCAAAGATGACTAGAACAAGGCCTCCACAATGGTTTCCTAAGAACTAAGACTTTTTTTTACTTGAAAATTTTATTTACACAGCTCTAATTAAAAGTCTATCTTACAAATGAGATATAATATATGATTGAGTATGATGGAAGACAAATAGGTAGGTGACGATAGATAGATAAATGTGACACCACTATAGAACTTTTGAAAATTTTTACCCGACAAAACTATTCAACTTTTGATAAAATGGAACTAAACCAAGCAAAACTTACACGATACATAAAATAGCTACTGATAAAATAATGCATTTGATAAATAAGATAAAAATATAAAAAGCAAACAAAACAAACATAAGTGTTAAACAAACACTGTAGTAATCACACAAAGACAAAAAACTTTTTTATTTTTTATTTTTTTAATTTTTTATGATGAAAATTTATTCAAGAATGAATGAAAACTCATGGTCATCAAAATGCATCTCTAGAAGATTCCATCACTCAGCCATTCTAATGATTTTTCATTAAAACTAAATTCAAATCTCAAATCATTTCTCAACAAATATTTTAAGGTAACTTAACTTAGAACTCCTCTTGCGTCAGGAGGTTGGTACAACACTTCATTATGTTCTTTGTTGTATCATTTACCCATTCTTTTGATTATGGTGTTACACCATGCATGATGCTTAACTAACTTTACTAAGTATACTATCAAAGTAATCTTATATTTTTAGCACGATAAACTTTTTCTTTAAGAGAATATTATTATTATTATCCACACTGTAAGTGGGATTTGGTGCTTACTTGTTAATTGCATCATTCTTAATCAATTTTTCCCCGTCTCTTTTAGGAATTGCCTTTGGGTCCTATTCGGACAATTTTCTTTTATAAGCAATTTGACTTCATTTAGACCTCTAGTTGATGGCTAAACATAAACACTAACTATTAACTTAAAAAAAAAAAACTCTTAGGCATAATGAAACTTATTTGCTTATCTAAAAATTCCTTCTCATCACCTCGGGGCAACATACAAGTTTTCCACTATAGGTCTTGTTCTATTTTGAGCATTTGATGTTCAGCCTTTTTTGTGAAAAATGATATTTTTGACCTTAACGAATTTTTAAAACTTTTCGAACTTACACTTGTCATTTAAAATTTACATTTTGTTGTTTTTTTTAAATAATGATAATAAGTTTGAGGCAATGATACTCATGTTTTGGTAAAAACCCGTTCTCACCGAACTTTGCTCTTTTATTCTCACTTTGTGAAAACTTGAAGTTTTTGCCCCCTAATTTTCAAAATCAACCATAATACATCATTAAATTGAATTTTTTTTTTTTTCCAAATATGGTATGAATTCCCTAAAGTTTCAAAATCCAAAACTTTCAATAAAAAAACCTTTTCTTTTCTTTCTTTTTTTATTAAAAAGTTTTAAGGTTAAAAACGTTAAAAACTCATAAATCATGTACCAAGCAGAATTTTTGCAAACCATCCACAACTTTTAGCTGTTTCAATAAGTTCTACAACTTTTGTGTTTTAAATTTCCTGAAATTTAGATTACACAGGGGTATTTTAAGCCATTTTTTAGATTTGTCCCTTAGATAAAAACTTCGCAATTTTACCCTCCATGAATTTTTCATACTTTTGTTCACCAAAGTTGCTACTTCTACTATATTGGGCAGAACTAACATGTTTCCAAAGAAACTCAAGATAACGGCCCCTGAAGGATATCATATGAATTGTTAACTTTTATCGTTATCTCTTAATTATTTGATAGGAAAACCCAAACATGTAACTATTATCTAATTATTTACCCAGGACTTTCACTCTATTTTTAACTAATTAAGTGTATCCCCATATGAACATATAAAATAAAAGTTTACTTTTAAACAATTAGTTTGTTTCCAAATATATGTTACAAATATTTCACATGATTGCAACTTTCAAATAGATTCAATAATTACGTACCTTGAATGGTTTTCCTCCTCAATTAGCCTGACTGAATACCCAAGATATTCAGCTAACTGACTACCTGTAGAAATAATTAGTCTTAACATAATTCGTACGTAACATGTAATCAAATCACAACATATAAATTATTACAGACCAAAGTTCAACAACCCACAACATAATATCGGTTCAAAAGAATAGTAAAAATGTAACAATTAAATAAGTCTCGTAATATGTAGATTATTATTTAATGAAGCTTTGATATTATTCTATTTCATAACATTACTCCGTGTTCCAACACTACATACCTTGCACATGCATCTATCCGTCCACCCTCCAACTATAGCTATAGCCTTATCCTTATTTGCAACATGATGTAACTTAAGTAAGCATTAGCTTAGTAAATACATATGAGATCTCACAAAATGTTATAAAAACTTTAAATGTAAATATGAGTCATTGAATCTTTGATGTAATCATTATAGTACATAAAGTACACTTCTTAATAACATATCTTTCCGTTTCCTTTTTTCATATTAAAACCGTTTATTTTATTCTTTAGGACCTTGACATTTCACCATTAACATTAACATCATTCAGCCGCGCCGTCACGAGAGGAAAGAGGTAGCTAATCCCAAACTAAACATGAAAAGTGTACCTTGGGGGGCTAGCATCATCATTGGGTGTGCAACGCCTTGATTAGATGATATACATATATACATATATTTTTGAAAAAACGTCTTATGCATCATGAAACAAGCATTGAAAACATCGTAAAAATATGTTCGTCTAAACTATCGTGAAAGAAATTTTTTGATAGCAAAATGCAAAAACATTAACAACATAATAACATATAATATTTCTCAAAACTTTTCACAATCCTTTTTCATGTTGTAGTTGAAAATGTATTTACTTAGCTTGTAGCAAATTACTTAATCTCTTGGAAGTATACAGTTCCTTTACCTCTAATGCCTTAAGTGCTTGAAAAATCTTTAACATTATAATATCGTGACAAAAGAAACATTCTTATTGTAAAAACATACTTGAAATGTTGTACACATCATCATAGCAACAGGCAATACCGTGCTTTGTCACTTAGAAGAATTTATACCAATACACCATATTTTAGGCAGATTCATAAATTCATCCTAGCAATAAATACTCAACGACTTTTCTAAAATCATACAAATTGTAATGACTCTTAAATTTTAATACAATGTTCGAACATACATACATGTCACCAGATTAAATTTCATAACTTTTGGATCAATATAATATTTATTTTATATTTTATAATTTACAAAACTACTGCTAAAAATATAGTACGAGCAGTAACCAATAAGCGAGTTTTATAAAAATCATGAAAACTCTAATAGCTTTGAAATTTTAACAAAATATAATCAGATTTAATTTTATCAAGTTTAAGCTACTATAGACATTTTTCTATATTTTAGAAATCACAAAATAAACTGTCACTAGAAATAACCTGCGGCCAGTTAGTTATCAAGAAATTTTCTAAAATAACACAAAATTTCAATTGATCTAAAATTTTAGTATAAGGTTCTTAACATCCATATATAGTAAAAGATTTATTTTCATCATATTTAGATCACCTTAAATATTTTTCTAATATACTAACATTTACAAAAACGTTGTTAGAATTCTATTGAAACAACTAAGCAGTAACTTAATTTCTACTATTCATATAGAATCAAAATTTTGCAAGCAATAACTAAACATATAAATGAGCATTTATGAATTTCTACAATACTAAACACATCTTGAAGCATCCTTAAATAATTCATTGAAATTGAAGACAGTCTAAGAATAACGATAAACAACATTTAGCATTAATTTTCAAGTAAACAAAAAAATTGTGTATTTGAATTTGAAATTTTTGTGAGATATCCTTAGCATGTATATGAACAATGTCCAAAAGGAATTTTCTTAAAATCTTATTTCTATCTTTCCTGAAAAATTTTGTAGTATAAATTTTCAGCCTAAAAAGGAGTTTAAGAGTGATAAACCACCAAAAAAAAATGTTTCTTAATCAAAACTAAACATTAAACCATATAAAATCATACTTATATATACTATAATATCATAATAAAAATTTTGTATAAAAATAGATAGAATAACCGACCTTGTACAGTGGCTGAAACACTGTTATGGCTCTGTTTATGACGTTGGTGATTATGTCGTAACTTTGTCGAAACACTTCCAATTTGGATGAATTGGTTCATATAACTTTAGAAGTGTTTAGAGGTGGTTCTAAGGGATGGATTATGACATTTAGAGGATAGAGATATCTTAGTTGAAATGGTGTCCTCAAGTCTGCACTTCAAGTGAAGGAACAAACATGAGAATAAGAGGAAGAGCATGAGAAAAGTGAAAGAAGGGAGAAAAAGATTCTAAATATGGATTTTATGGATAGGCAATTTATGGAATTCACATCCCTTTTTCTCTAAAGAACATGAGAGCAAAAATGAAAGAGGTGGAGAGGACCTGTATGCGGGTATGTTTTGTCAATAAGAGTACGTGAAAAGGTGGCTTAGTACGTGGAATGATGGAAAGAACTTTGGATCTCATAAATCATTTGTAGATGATGATTTATGATCCAATATGGGCTTACATAATTAAAAGAACCAAAATGAAGAAATGGAACATGGTGATGATGTTCCAATGTAGGGAGGTATGGCTTTTGTCATGGAAAACATGGAGCCAGCGTGGAAGGTTGATGGGTGAAGAAAGTGGTCACCAGTAGCTAAGTTGTTAAAGGATATGAAGACAAAGAGGATGACGTGAAGAGAGATAGAGTTCAACATGAAGATGTAGGTGTTGTCGGGAGATGAAAATAACAACAATGGCAACCATGCTGATTTAAAGAAAATTTCAAACATCATAAACAATGATCTAACTAAGTTTAGAGGGAGTTTTTAATGATTTTGGATTGATTTGGATGTGTAAAGTTAAACTACATGTATATCAATTAGAAAAATGAGAAAAATGAGAAATGATTATGAGAAAAAAGTTAAACTACATGTATATCAATTAAAAAAATGAGAAAAATGTGTAAAGTTGTAAAGTTTTTATTGATTTTAATTGATCAATATATCAATTAGAATTAATTTGAAGTTCTCTACAAACTTTAAATCATGAGAAAAATGATAATTTCCCAAATAAATGTAGTTTTGAGCTTAGAACCCAAAACTACATGTAGTTTTCTCCCATATAGTTTTTTTAACCAAAATTCATAAAATAGTTTCTAAAAAATATAAAAATCAACATATCACATATAAATAAATAAAATTCAAGTCATTCATGAAAAATAGACAACTTACAAACCAATCACAATAATCACACATTAGACACGTTATGTCGTTGGAACTTCTTTGGACCATTCACTACAATAAAAATCATTAGTTCATAATACGCTTCATAATCATAAATATCATATTAAATATCATACATAATATGCTTCTAAGTCATAACTCTTATTCATATTATCGCATAAAATAATCAAAATTTTGCATGTTATTTGTTAAAGAAAATAGCAGGTGTTACAATCCTCCCTACCTTATAAAAGTTTAGTCCTCGAAACTTAGAATAATTGGGAATACTTGATTCTTATTTCATCTTTTCATTCCCATGAAGTCTTCTACTTTGTGGTTACACCAAAGGACCTTAACTGATACGATCTTTTTATTCCTTATGGTCTATGTTCTTCGGTCTAAAATCTCAACCAATTTCTCTTCATAGCTAAGATCTTCTCGTATCTTGATGGATTAAGATTTAATTATATGTGTTGAGGGTGTGGTCGGCGTCGTCCTTGAAGGACACCTCCTTGGTGGATCTGCAGCTGTCCTCGGCAGATGTAACCAGGAAGACAATCTTGACCCCCAGACCTCGGCCTATCCTCTTGAGGTGCTCTACAAGGCCCTTGTTGGCCGTGATGCAAAGTTCTTGCCTCCTTGGGGAAAACAAGTGCTCAGGTCAGATTGTTAGAGCCTACAACATATATAGCTACTCACCACAAAAAGCTAACAAATGGCCACGTTTCTACCATCAGATGAAGGCTAATTTGCCGATGGAGGCTGTGACACATGTCACCTACCTTCTGACAGGCCTTGATGTGACACACGGATCATGGGTGAAACCCATCTAACATCCAGTTCAAGTGACGGCCTATAAATAAAGCGCATTTATTGCAGCTCAAGGTCAATGTGCTCCTTCCCAACCAATTAGCTCTTGTACTCTGTCGAGCAATGCTTGCCTTGAGCATTAGAGAGCCCTTGTTTGACACCACATCAGTGTCCTCGCCTTTTACCTCTACAGCATCCCTCCTTTCGTCACATGTACGTGTAAGCAAGCCGAGGCGAGCAAGGAAAAGCCATTTGAGCACTGTGCGTAGCCGCATATGGTGTTGATCCTCCACCACCCACTAGTAAGCATCAACATTTTGGCGCTAAAAGAAGGTCGCCTATGCCTTCACTCAAAGTTAACAGCCACAAACCCCCTTTGCTATCCAAGCATGGTGACTAGAGGGAATACTCGAGATAAGGGTGCCCGACAAGAAGGGTTGGGCAAAGCCCGACACCAAAACCAAAACTTGAACAGGCCCCGGGGCTGGCCCTAGGCAGCTAGATCTCGGTCCAATGGTCAAGGCAATGCAGCAAGTGCTGAGCAAGACGTAAAAGACCTAACCACCTAGGATCTGATCTGGGAACTTAGGAATGCAGTTAGATTACTCACACAATAGATAGCCCAACAACAACCCAACGACCACTAGCCCCTACCCTTCTTCCCCTAAGTAGGGCAGAGGGTAGATGTCCAAGACGATGCTGACTCCGAATACTCAATATAGACCACTCATGGGGTTTGGCTAAGAATAGACTTGCCTAAGAAGGCCGAATCGACCCTCAAAGAGGCCAGGGGTAGTTACCTCAAGGCTCCCTTGCATCTGTGTTTGACCAGCTTGGGCGTCAGGGAGAAGGTCAACAAGACAGGCAGCCTAAAGGAGGCGACAGGGTTAAGGGTGAAACCCTGTATAGGGTAGAATTGTCAGAAGATATCAACAACTGCAAATTCCGAGAACTACAATGGTAGATTGATCAAATCCATAATAACTGCTTCGGGCTCGATGAGGGTAGTATGCTGGACCTGTTATTTATTGATGTCATTATATGGGCTCCGATGACTCCTAAATTCAAGGTACTATAGATCAAGCCTTATGACGGGACGATCGATGTCAACAAGCACGTGGAACTATATCGAGTGCATATGCTACTCCAAAATGCCAGCCATGCAACCGTGTGCAAAGCATTCTCACTCACATTGACCGGCCCTACTCGACAGTGGTTTCGGTGGATTGAGCCAGGCACTATCACCTTCTTCTGCTAATTGTCTGAAGCCTTCTTGGTAGCATTCTCAACGACCAAGATGAGCAGAAAAGAGGTTACTTACCTCTATGTTGTCAAACTGGGAGACAAAAGTGTCAAAGGCTACATCAACCGTTTCATCGAAGCTGCACTAAAAGTGAAACACATTGAAGATGAGACCCTGAAGTATGCGTTCATAAAGGGCCTTAGAGACAAAAACCTGACCTAGTCACTTGCCTTTGAGCAACCACGTGTTTTTTCTCAAATGCTCGGGTATGAACAAAGGTATGCCGATGTAGCCGAATATATAAAGAGCCGACGGGAAGGTGAAAGCAGTAGCAGTAGTGGCAAGAAAGGAAAGAAGCATAAGGCTCTACTTAACTAACTTGACACTGAGTAGAACAAGAAGCCAAACAAGGAGAAGCAGAAAGCCGATAAGACCAAGGATCTGACTGGGAAATTCTAGAGCTATACACCCCTGGTCACCAACATTGACGAAGTGTTGACCTAAGTAAGTGGTAGGAATTTGTTTGTAGATCTGCCCAAGCTTGAGGATCAGAACAAATATTGCAACTTTGTTAAGGATGTCAGACACAACACCCACGAATGCATCCAACTCAAGGACTAGATCGAAAGGTTGGTCCGAAATGGCCATTTATGGGAATTTGTAGTGAAGTCCTAACTCTTGGCTCCATGGCTAGGAGGAATGACCAACCGATCCAATATGCATAGACTCGACCACATAACAAAGGTGGGAATGCCCTAGAAACCCCAAACATCATTCACACGATCTTTGGCAGACCTGTTATTGGGGACACCTCGAGTGGCCGATGGGCCTATGCTTGGGAGGCATGGCTGGTCGAAAAAGGAGACCTCATTAACATGTTAGAGCATATCAACAAGATCTGCCAACAAGAATACGTCCTCATCACTTTCACCAAAGAGGAGGCGGATAAGCTCGTTCATCCATACAACGACGCCCTCGTATGCGAACTCCAAATCGCTTATAAAATTGTTCGGCATGTGTTGATCGATAACGGTAGTTCAGCTAACATTTTCTTTAAGCAAGTCTACAATAAGCTAAAAATTAGTAATGCTCAGCTTATCTTGGTCCAAACACCCCTATATGGCTTCATTGGAGAATGCG
>CAMOHE010048565.1:36790-47687 GCA_946598075.1 Artocarpus hirsutus | reverse complement strand
CGTGTGCTAAGGACTAAGAAACCATAATCATACCATCAACAACTGCGTTATTGGTCTGGGCATCTGAACTCCCTGACGTCATCGTATGAATCTGCACTGGAGCTTTTCCTTTACCTCTACCCACATAACTAGTTCTTGGATTAACTGGCCGATACTGGTGCGATGATGGTGATTGGACACTAGCTGTACTCGGTGCTCGGTACTAAGGGATGTTACACTGAAAACTCTGCTGCTGATGTCCATGCGCAATGGGCATTTATGGGAATTTGTAGTGAAGTCCTAACTCTTGGCTCCACGGCTAGGAGGAATGACCAACCGATCCAATATGCATAGACTCGACCACATAACAAAGGTGGGAATGCCCTAGAAACCCCAAACATCATTCACACGATCTTTGGCAGACCTGTTATTGGGGACACCTCGAGTGGCCGATGGGCCTATGCTTGGGAGGCATGGCTGGTCGAAAAAGGAGACCTCATTAACATGTTAGAGCATATCAACAAGATCTACCAACAAGAATACGTCCTCATCACTTTCACCAAAAAGGAGGCGGATAAGCTCGTTCATCCATACAACGACGCCCTCGTATGCGAACTCCAAATCGCTTACAAAATTGTTCGGCATGTGTTGATCGATAACGGTAGTTCAGCTACATTTTCTTTAAGCAAGTCTACAATAAGCTAAAAATTAGTAATGCTGAGCTTATCTTGGTCCAAACACCCCTATATGGCTTCATTGGAGAATGCGTTTGAGTAGTCAAGAAGGTCAGTTTGCCGGTCATCTTTGGAGAATGGGCTGCTAGGTGACTCGCATCGTCAACTTTCTTATCATCAATAAACCTTTTCAATAAAATATCATTATCAGGCGATCAACTTTGAATGCCCTGAAGGCTGTGGTCTCCACCTGTCACCTCGCGATGATGTTCTCAATGGATAATGGGGTTGAAATCATTAGGTCACGACAAAAAGATTCTTGTGATTGCTATGCAAACGCCATCAAGGAGGCTTCAACTCGACGAGTAAGCATCTCAACTATATTTTAGTGGATGAAATACTGTACCCCGCTGAACAAAAGCCCAAGATGTTGTCCGACCTAGATCCTCAACTTTTGAAAGAAGATATGAGAGCCACACCAGTAGAAGAATTGGTATCGTACAACCTGGACCCTGAACATCCCAACTGAATGATCCAACTCGGTTCTCAACTGAAGCCTGAGATCTAGGCCGACCTGGAGAAATTCCTCAAGAATATTAAGATGTATTCGCATGGTCCCACAAAGACATACCTGGTATCAACCCCAATATCATCTACCATCATCTCAATGTTCGCCTCAAACACAAGCCGGTCATCTAGAAAAGAAGACCCTTCAATTCGGAGAGGTACGCTATTATTAATGAGGAAGTCCAAAAGCTCTTGAAGGTCGGGTTTATCCGAGAAGTCACCTACCTAGAATGGCTAGTGAATGTAGTCCTGGTTAAAAAAGCTAATGGGAAATGGTGGGTCTATATTGACTATACCGATCACGACCTCAACAAGGCCTGCCTAAAGGATTGTTTTCCATTACCCGGATAGACCAGCTCGTGGATGCGATGGCTAAATACGAGCTGTTGAGTTTCATGGATGCCTATTCCAGCCACAACCAGATCAGGATGGCAAAGGAAGACCAAATCAAGACTGCCTTTACCATAGACTAAGGACTTTTCTGCTGCGTGGCTATGCCGCTTGGACTAAAGAACGCTAGAGCCACCTATTAGCACTTGGTAAACAAGATGTTCGCTCGACTAATCGATAAAAGCATGGAAGTCTATATAGATGACATGCTCATTAAATCCATCCGAGTAGTGGACCATATCGTCGATCCTTGAGCAAGCTTTGACATTCTTCGAGAATATGGAATGAAACTCAACCCAACCAAGTGTGCATTTGGAGTTAAGTCAGGCAAGTTCCTCAAATTCATAGTAAACCAAAAGGGTATTGAAGTCAACCCAGCTAAAGCCTAAGTTGTGATAGTGACTCACCCCGCACTTATCAAGGAGGTACAAAAGTTGACTGGCATGATAACGGCTCTGTCTAAGTTTGTATCCTAGTTTACTAACAAGTGCCACCCCTTTTTTTAGGCACTTAAAAGGATGTTTGAATGGAGCAGAGAATGTGAAGAAGCATTTTAAAATCTCAAAAGATACCTAGCCACACCCCCAAGCTTGTCTAAACCTTTACCAGGAGAACCATTGTATGCCAATCTAGTAGTATCCGAGATGGTTGTGAGCTCAGTCCTCATTCAAGAAGAAGACAATGTCTAGAAACCAATCTACTACACTAGTCACGCAATTTAGGGTGTCAAGGAGAGGTACCTTCCATTGGAAGAACTTGCGTTTGCCCTTGTCACTGCTGCTCTGAAGCTCTAACCATACTCCTAGGGTCATACTATTTGGGTCCCAAACAAGTATCCCTTGCGATAAGTCCTCAAAAGTCCAGAGATATTTGGACAAATGGCCAAGTGGTTTATTAAGCTCTTACAATATGATGTACACTTTATCCCCAAAATGGCTATCAAGGCGTAATCCTTGGTTGATTTCATTACGGAGTTTACGGACACCAGGTAGAACACCCCTTCCATTAAGAAAGCTTCTATTGAGGTCTAAGACTTTCCCAACAGCAGCAAAAGCAGCAACATTGTCAAGCCCAAGCCCGAATGAAAGCTCTTTGTAGATGGATCGTCTTGTGCTAACAGCTCGAGCACCAGCCTAGTCCTCACCAGTCCGGACGGGTACAAGGCCATTTATGCCCTTCGCTTCGACTTCAAGGCATCTAACAATGAAGCAGAGTACGAAGCACTGCTGGTCGGGCTTAGATTGCATGAAACCTTGGTGTAGATCTCATTCGCGTTTATAGCGATTCAATGCTCGTTGTCCAACAGGTCATCGGAGGATTTCAAGCCCGAACAAAATCCATGACTCTTATTTAAGATAGGCTAAGGCATTGTTAGGGCAGTTCAAAGCTCATTCTTTCATCCAAATCTTGAGATCCGAAAACTTTGAAGCTAACACTCTTGCTTGGCTAACCTCATGATTGGGCAACAACGAGCTGACGTCAAGCATCACCAAAGAAGTGGCTAGTGTAACGAAGGAACAAGCAATTACTTGGATGGACCCAATCATCTGGTATCTGACCATAGTTGAGCTACTCGGCAACTAAGAACAAGCCCGACGCATCCATAATAACTTGGCCAAGTATTCGATGATAAGGGAAAACTTTACAGATGTGGCTACACTATCCTGTGCTTAAGGTGTGTTGGGCCCGAGGAGGCTTAATATCTCATGAAAAAATCCACGATGGATTGTGCTACAACCATGCAAGGGGGCATTCGCTAGCCCAAAAATGCTAGTAGTTTGCTCCGACAATTGGACATCACACCAAGTCGCTCAATTTTGTCACGTTTACCTAGCCATTTGCTAAGTGGGCCATCGACCTGATCGCACCTATCCCCTAAGCCCAGTCAAAGTTCAAGTATTGTCTAGTGGCCATCGACTACCTCACCAAGTAGGTAGAGGTCAAACCCTACACCAACATGACTGAGGCTAAATGTACCAACTCATTTAGAAGAACATTATCTGCCCATTTAGAGTCCCATACACTATAGTTACTGGCAATGCCAAATAGTTTGAATCGGCAAGTCTCCTCCGCCTCTACGACTAGCTCGATATCAGAAAGATTTTCTCCTCGCCCGGTTACACTCAGAGCAATAGGCAGATTGAAGTGGTCAACAAAATGATCAAGGACAACCTAAAAAAAACTAGAAGGGCCCAAAGGCATGTGGATCGATGAGCTTCTAAAGGTACTCTAGGCTTATCGTACAATGGCATGGACAACCACGGGCGAGACTCTATTCTCGCTCGTCTATGGAGCTGAAGCCGTTATCCCAGCCGAGGTTGGCCTATCGAGCTTCTGAGTTGAACATTATAATGAGCGGTAAAACGTCAAACTCATGATGTCCAAGCTTGACCTATTAGAAGAAAAAAGAGACAAAGCTCTCATCTGCACCATGACTCAAAATCAAGTTGTCGTTCGATATTACAACAAGCGGGTTCATCCAAGAAGTTTCAAAATTGGTGATTTAGTACTCAAAAAAGTCATCGTTCAATAGCCCGGGCTTGGTCCTTTGGCCCAAAATAAGACAGCCCATTCAAGGTGATCAGTATTATCCGGCCAGGCAACTATAGGATTGCCAGGGGAATGTGCTCAATCACCCATGGAATGTCGAGCACTTAAAGAGGTTCTATTGCTAGCAAAGAGCTAGGCCTCCTTTTTTGATCTCTGGCTTCATTCTTTTGAAACTAAAAAGATCTGCTAACCAGAACATAGATGTACAAAAAAAAAAGGACATGTTAATGAAAATACCCATTTTGAAGAATTCCTCCGAGCAATTCGCATTAAAAAAGGCCGTAACTCCTAAAGAAGGAAGGCCACCCTAACTCCTGTCCAAGGGACTGGACCATAACTCCTGAAGAGGGAGGGTCATCCCAAAGACTGGACTAGGGGGCTAGTTGGCACTATCTCGACCACAAGTGGACTTGAAACAACAATCCACTAGTCCATCGTAATACGAACGACCTGACGAAGTTGCTCTAACACAGCAATGACTCTAAGGATCTTAACCCTCAACCACAATTAGACTTGTACGAGTTCAAAAGAACTTAAACAAGTCTAAGGGGGGATATTGGACACAACATGCCGTTGTAGACAGGCCAAAACTGGACACAACATGCCGTTGTAGACAGGCCAAAACTAGACGCCTGAACTAGGGTGTCTAAAACAAATGTTACGTGCACCATTTTCTTCTACGGACATTTGTGTTAATCTAATGTTAGAATGTGATATCTTAAACACTATTATTATTTATGTTAAGTAAATTAATTTTTTTGTTTAGTAATCTCACAGATGACAGCCATGGGGAATTGATGTGCTAGAGATGTTTATGTCCAAAATTATGATAAGCATTAAGTACTTATTTTTTTAAGAGTTTTAACTTACCCTAAATTATGATTTATAATACCATAAAGTTATGTAAGCCTCAGAGTTATATTTTTGATAATGATATAAATTTTAATGCATATTTTCTTGTTTTTATGACATTTATGATGCCATGATAATTATATGTGTGACATTTTTATTATGGTATTAAGAAACTCGATAATATAAAGTGCCCACGAGAATAATATGAAAATTAATATTTTTAGGGTCATGGAAGTAAATATTATTGTTGTGTATAAATAATTATGTATTTATAATTATATTATATTATACTATATTATAATATATTTATATTATATTATATACGTATTATACTATATGATTATAATAAAATATTAAATTATATTATATGTTATATTATATTATATTATATTATATTATTATATATATATTACTTTAAGTGTAAAGGAAATGAAAGGAAAGAAAAAAGGGCAAGTTGCCATGAAAAAAAAAAGAAAAAAAAGAAAACTAAATTAGATTAGGATTATACTCATTTAAAAAAAAAAAGAGAAATCTAATTGGATTAAGATTACACTAATTTGAAAAAGGAGAAATCTAATTAGATTAGGAATAGGATTTTCTACCCTCATATAATCTCTTCTCTCTCATATACCTATAAATATACCTCTAAAATATCAAAGTCTTCATTCTTTTAATTTTCAGCTAAAGAAAATTATCTTCCTCACCCCTTCTCAAAAATCTCTCCCAGAAAACCTCCATTATCTCTCTAATTCTCAAAGCTAAGAATTTATTACTCTTATTTTCTTTTAAGCCAAAGTAGAAGGAATTATTTTTAAAGATTTTGTGCGCAAGTATTCGTCTTTGTTGAAGAAAACATATGAATTAAAGATATGTTTTAAAGTTTTCATGGTTTTGAATTCTTATGATTGATGTATATTGTTTTGTGATAAACTTTGTTAGAAAATTTTTCTTTTATGATTGTGAATGTGTATGCATGTATGTGTATATGAAAAATAAATTATTTTGTCTAATACTTTGATTATAACAATGTTACTTTATGGTTGAAAGCATTTATGTTCATATGATATCATGAAATTTCATGAAAATACGGTTTTGTTGTTGGAATGTGATAAGAGAATTCTAGGGTTTTCGATTTGTTGATAAGGTAATTGTAACATTTTGAAATCAAATGGTTTTATGTTGCTGTGATTTTTGGATATGATGTGTATATATATGTTAGGAATGTTTGGGATTTTTTATAAATTTTCGTTCAAAATAATTTTAGGGTTATAAGCTTTTAATCAAACACTACTCACAAAATTTTAATTGCTGGTAGATTTGTGTTTGTCTTTGTATAGTTTGTTTTACAAGGAAAAAAGTGTCTTTTAATTCTGAAAGTAATTATGAATCATTTTTCATATGTTAACTAAATATTTGTAAAGTTTTAGCTTCATATCCTTATTATGTTTTAAGATAAAATTCGTTGATTGACAAGCACTCAATAGTTATAAATGTCTGTTTGCTATGCTCTGTGTAATTCATGAGATAATTAATCATATTTTTAAATATGTTTTGTATGATTTATTATTTTTCTAACTTATATTTATATGTTAACATGTCATATAAAAATTTCAGAAGCATATTATATATATTTGATTTTATAAAAAAGTTTGAATGGAACATGTTCGATGTCTAGCATGTTTGATATTAATATTAACTTTGAATTCGAACATGTGTTTTGAATTACTACGAATTTATTTGAAGCTAAATTTTGGATATGTTATTAATTCATGTGTCTATTATATGTAATAATTTTTATAAATTATTTTATGGCATAAATAATTTAATTCATAACTTTCAATTAGGACTGCTCATTGCCCAAACTTAGCTGGTAGATTTTATGGTATTGAATATGTGATTTATTTTAATTATCAAATGAAATTTTTATGGCTAAAGAAAAATCTAAGTATTATATATATATGTTAAATTTATTCCTGCAAATTTTCGTACACTAATTGAGTGTGAATTGAAAGATATAGGGTTATGAATCCTTAAAGCATCAAAAACTCATTTTAACAAATAAATGTGATTTCAAAATTAACTAACTAAAATTACGAACAAAATTAAAACTAAGCATTTACAATACTATTTCTTGTCTACAAATAATCAAAGTATTTTTAAGTGTTACCCGTGCCAGCCTATGTCTGTGAAAAATCAAAACTTAATTTTGTAAGAATTTTAGCTAAGTTAACATGAAAATGATAAAGTTCTATAAAAATGATTTTGAAATTATAACTGTTTAAAAAACTTTGAAAAACTAAAAATATTTAAATTAATTTTATCAAAATTCCCCCCTCTCTCCTCTGCTAAAAAGGAAATTAAAAAGACAAAATTAAAGTTAAAACAGACATAATATTATTAAACATAACTGTTGCACAACATAAAATTTAGAACTATTTTACAAAAACATAAAATTAAACTAAGAGAAAAACTAACCAAAAGTAAAGCGAGAAAGAACAACTTAAAAAATGGAAAAAAGGGTGTGAATTACAAGCCTTGGAGGGGTTATTTATAGGCGAAGAAAATCCACTATTTACATATTTTTGCATTTTTATTTAATTTTTATTCTTTTATTTAAATATTTTTATGCAAAATGAGCAAAATGGCAATTTGAGATTTTTTTTTGGAAATTTGTTGAATTATTATTGTTGCTCCATTCTTTAGATCTAATTAATATATTTTTTTTTTCATATAAATTAGCTGTTATTGTGCAAATTTTAGCTTATAATCTTATGCTTATCCTGTATGAAACGGACACTAGAAGGCCATCAGATGCATGGAAAGCTAGAGAGACGCCTAGATCCTATGGTTGGAAAACACAAAGATCAGCTAGAACTTAGAGAAAAGGTCATGGTCATTCATCAAGTTGCAATACTCTAATCCAAAGGCTGAGAAGACCTGAGAAGACGTGCGCAGATGAGTCTCGCTCCATAGGATCCAGAGCTAGATTTAGGACCTATTAGGATATGCAGACAGTTAAGATCATCAGACAACGACCCTCGTTGCGCCATGGCATTATTTTTTAACGTTATTTTCTTTTTTATTTTTTGTACATTTGATGTTCGTTTTTGCCCGTTTTCGCGTTGTTTTGCTCCTCTTTTCTTGTAGATTTCAAAACTAAAAGAAAATAAACAAACTAAAATTAATTATTTTGCAAACTTAAATTTTTCAATCATTTTAAAATTATTTATTTTACAATAAAACACATAAAATACACAAAAATAAATAAAAACTTCTAAGATTAACAAACCTTAATCATTTTACACATATCTATTATTTAAGACTCATGAATATTTTTATAAATTACTAGAAATATTATAAAACATATTTATAAACTAAAACTTATTTACAAACACTTTAAAACTAAAAATAAAATCACACAAAATTATTTTTATGGTTTCAATTATTTTCAAACTAATTAATTATTAAAAACACAGAAATGATTCAAAAATTACTAAAAATATTATTAAACATAAAAATACACTAAAAACACATATTTAGACATATTTTCATACAAACACACTAAAATACTATTTATCACATAAATACTATAATTAAAAAATTTAACGAGAAATGTTAATGTAAAATGATTGATTTTAACCGTAAAGAATTGTGCATTTTCATAGTCTTATCACACCGTAGAGCTTACATACCACGATTTTGGCAACTTGCATAGCCTAATTGCTACAATCAGGATTCTTTCCCATTTTTCGAGAATTTTTACCATTGGAGGATAATTGCTTCAACAATAAATCGCCCAACTCCCACATCCATTGCAGGCACCCCATTAATCGCCCTCGATTCTCTCTGCATGTGATGTGGAAACCCTATTATCCTCCCCTTCCCTCTCAAAACGGCAACTATTAGTCTAGATAATAATCCTCGCAAACTAATTTAATCCGCATACCTTTATTTCCAACCATACAGTTCCACCTCGCCTGAGTTGAACCAGATAAAACTCATGTTCTAAGTCCAAACAACTACAGAATCGAGCCAAGTTCACGGTCAAGCTTGACAACACCCTTTTAAACAAGCCAAAAATAAGCCAAACGAATCCAAATCTATTTTATCTATCCAAATCTATTTTATCTTTCTTGCATCATTGTAGGAAGGACCTTGAACCTTCAAATGAGAAATGTTAGCACCATCAATCTAGTTAGCCTTCGGACCCAAATACAAAACATTCTAGCCTTCCACATATTCCCATAGTGATTTTTAATTTAACTCGAAATCTTCTGACTCTTACAGTTGTTGCCCAAGAGCACAAAATTCTTTGACCAAAGGCATTGAAATGAAACAGAGAAATGGTAAATATAACCTGACAAGAAGAGTAAGCGTATAACATCATAAGAGCAACAATCTAAAAAGGTTATCCATTACAATTTCACACCAAACACAGAGAGCAATAGAAACTGTGATGCATATACTTTTAAAAAAAGGAACATAGCATAACTTGTCACTTACCTCACAAGATGCGGATGCAAACCAATCTACAAAAGTCTCAAACAAAAAAAGAACTTTGAACTAATAAACAGAATGAATTGTACTTTTCTTTTAATTTGTTGATTTTTTTATTAAAAAAAAAAAAGAAAAAACTGAGGATCAACATGTCCCAAAATTAAACAAACGAGAAGAGATTGGAAAGTCTGACAATGACAATAAGAGGTTCAGACCTGTTGGAAACCCCATTGAACTTCTCAAGCGGGCCCATCGTTTGTATCCAACGGGAGCCTCCCCTGCTTTCTCTTCTCGAACCACCACTCGATGTCGGGAAACCCTTGTGTTCGACCCCAATCTCCTCTTTCATCGTCATCAGTAGTGCCAACTTCCATGGCTGTGGCTCGAGGTCTCTCTACACTTGGTGGGATGACAGTGTTTCAATAATAGTTGAGCATAAGAGCGACAATGGGATTTAGGAGTAGGGCGAAAACAACTACGAAAATGGAAGAAAAAGGAAGAAAATGAAGAAGAAGATGAGGAAGAAGAAGAAGAAGAAGAAGAAAAGAGGGAAAAAAAAAAAAGACCGTAAAAGAGAAAAGGAAGGAGAAGATGATAACAAAGGAGAATAAGAAGAAGAGAAGAGAATAAAAAGATTCTCAGAAAAATGGAAGAAAAGCGAAGGGGAAAACAGAGAACGAAGAAGAAGAGAACAGAAAAATGGGAAAAAAAAAGAAAAAGATTTGGGAACGAGACAGAAAAAAGGAAAAGATGAGAACGACGAATAAGAGAACAGACGAAAAGATCTCTGAAAAATGAAAGGAAAAATAAGGGATATTTTGAGAGGAAGGTTGAAAGAAAATTTGAAATTAAATGAGTGGTTTATTTTTTTATATTAAAAAAAGGTTTTTTTTTTAAGATTAAAATTATTTTAGTTTTTTTTAAAGAAAAATAATGTATTAAAGAAAGAGATATAATCAAAGTGGAAAAAAAAAATTAAAATTATTTTAATTTTTAAAAAGTTAATTTTTTGATACCTAAAAATAAAAAAAAAATTATTGATTAAATAAAATTTTTTAGAAAAGTAATTTTTTGTAATGCCATGATAAATAAGGGAAAAGAGAACGAAGAAAAAAAGAAAGAAAGAAAGAAACGGGAACGAAAGTCCGCGGACGAAACATTGGAACAGAAACGGAAGTCCTCGAGACTTTTAGATATATTATAATAGATAATTAGACAAAATAGTTCCATTCGCTATAAAGATGTAACCTTCCATTAGTCTCTTTCTTCTTCTTTTTCCTCATTTTATTTTATTTTATTTATTATTATTATTAGCTTTCGAAACATAGGACAAATATATGTGCATCCATCACCATAAATTACCCTTGTCCTGGCGTAGAAGAAGTGTT
>CAMOHE010048565.1:25303-36770 GCA_946598075.1 Artocarpus hirsutus | reverse complement strand
TGACCCGTAACCTGATTTTGACCCGTAACCCGGCTGTGACCCGCCTACATTAATATATATAATATTAAAAAAAAATAAAATTAGAAGAGTTTTATACCACTTCAATAAGAAGATGAGTGATAAGAGAAACATGGTTTGATCTTCAATAAGAAGATGAGTGATAAGAGAAACATGGTTTGATCTTTTAAGGGCTTATATTATATATATAAAATAATATTAATTTTTTAAAATTTAATTAATTAAATACGGGTCAGAAACGAGTCATTTTCGTGTCAGACGGGTTGACCCGAACCCGACCCGTTTTTTGACGGATCAGTTTCGGATCGACACTAAAATGACCCGTAGTCAAATTTTTCGACACTAACGCGTGAAAAATCGTGTCAGATTCGTGTCGTGTGGTCGTGTCGCAACCCGTATTGCCGGCCCTAGCTATACCATTAGTCTCTTTCTTCTTCTTTTTCCTCATTTTATTTTATTTTATTTATTATTATTATTAGCTTTCGAAACATAGGACAAATATATGTGCATCCATCACCATAAATTACCCTTGTCCTGGCGTAGAAGAAGTGTTGCAACTTTGGTAATTTTTGGAGGAAGCAATCCACCACCATGTCCGGGGAAGTCGCCGGCGGAGAAAACCTTCTCGTCTCCCTCCAAACCCTTGTAAACTCTCTCCAACTCCGACTTCAGGTTCCCTCTCTCTCACTCCATGTATATATGTATATTCCTTCGCTTAGCTGAGTTTGTTTGAGTTTCTTTTCGTTTCGAATCTACTTCAACCAGGAACTAGAGGCTGAGAACGCCGAGTTATCATCGCGCCTCTCAAATTGTACCTGTTCTCAGGTTCGTTTCTCTAATTCTTTCTACATTTCTCTTCTACGTGAATAATGGAATTTGAGAGTGGCAAAAAGGAAAAGGAAATGAAAGGTTACCTTTTTTTTAACTAGGAAATTTGAGTTATCGACTGAGCATTCGTGGAGTTTGATGTGTTTCTTATGGTCCAGAAAGAGAAGAATGTTGGCGGTTCTGCTGTAAAGGTTTGTGCTTCTTCAGAAGACAGCATGGACTCAGAATCTAGTGACATTAGGGCCAAAAAAAAGAAATCCAAAGAGAAAACTTCAGGTCCTTTTTTTTTTTTAAATCTTCTTACCATTTCACTTTATATGCAACTTACATATTGGAGAAGCAAAGTTGTTCCTTTTGTGTATTAACTTTGCTAAACCATGTCTTATGGTTGTGTTAAATGTATACTTAAACACTGCTGAATTATGGATTATGAATGTGTTTGATCTAATTTAGTTTTATTTCATTTTGTGCACAGGTTATGATTCAAGCATCATGAATCACCAGTGCACAAGATATGTTGCTCTAAAATTAATGTACTTTGGGAAAAGGTACCTTGTGTACCCATTATTTTATAGCTTGTTGATTCTTGATGTCTTCTCCCATGTTAATCTTCATTGCACTGTTCTAGCCAAAAAAGTTATTATAGTAAAAATAAAAACTGCATCCCATTTTCTGCTATAACTCTCTACCTTCCCCTCCATCCTTCCACAAAGGGAAAACAAATAGATAGGTCAAACAATGATTGCTGAAAAGTAGCAGAAAATGTTTTGTTGGGGAGCCTGATTATGGTGAAAAGATGTTGAAGAAGTTGCAATGTTGACCAAATAATGGCCTGAATTCTCCTAGTACTATAGGGTAGGAAGAGTTCAAAAATAACCAGTTCTGCAAAATCATATCAACTGGTCCAAACCATCTTGCACTTGTCACTTTTCTATTTCTCTGAAGCTGGGATTTGTTGCCTGAGATGGAACAAAAAAAAAAATCTTTTTTTTTTTTAATCTGTTGTTTACCTTGGAAAACCGATGAAAAAAAATTGAGCTCTTTTACCTAATTTTCGAACAATGCTATTCTCCTACCCATTGCCCGTGCCCTTCCTTTGGCATGACTATTTTGCAATTAAATGTGTCAAGTTATAACTTACAAGTTCCGTATCCATTTATGGCCTCTTCAACCATAGCATGCATAATTTAGAGTTTTGTAAAACTGTACAAGTCCAATACAAGATTTTCATGCCAATACTTTTGAATGTCTTGAACATTGATTCAGATTTTGTTGTTAATTAGCACTAGTAAGTACTTTTAAAATCTGTTTTGTCAAATTTCCAGTTTATTAATTTGACTTATTCATCATATTTCAATTATAGTTCACTTTAAATATAGTAGCAATTTTTCTTAACTACTTTACTCGTAATAACCTTTAGAAAAAAATTAAATAAAAAATAAAAATAACCACTTTTAATATTCTCAGTCATGTCATTTTGTAGCATATTCTATAAAGTTTGGTGCTTGGTTGTGTTGGGATATACGTTGGATTCAGTTTCTCCAATGATTTTATTCCCTTTTTTTTGCATGAGATGCATTATTTATGATTCAAAACTCTCTTTTGATGAGCGAGTGGAATACTTTAAATGCTATATTACAGGTTTTATGGCTTTGCTTCAGAAGCACAAATGAATCCAACTGTTGAGGTTTGGTTTCTCTATCTTTCACGTATTTCTTTTACCCTTTTAAATCTTTTTGGTCTACATCTGTGGATTGGTGCATAAAATTGTTATGATATGTGAAAATTATTACTATTATAATCATTGGCACTTAGAGTTTAGGGATACTTTCAGAGATTCAATTGTTTTATTTAATTCAAATTGTTTAGGCTGTTATATTTTTAGTGTAGGTTGCTATGGTTGAAATTTAAGTAATGGTAGAGTAGTTAGATGTTGCTCTTTCATAGGAATAGGAGATGGTTACTTAGTTCTGTTTAGATTTTTGTGCTTTCTAGGTCTATTTATGTAAAACGTTTTCGTTATGAATGAAATCATTAGAGTTTCATTATTCCCATCTCATGGTATCAAAGTGGGAACTCTGAAAAATGTCTATGGCAAAAACAACCATGAAAGACTCAAAATGAAGTGAAGATTCTACATTCGAGACATCCTGCCAAACACAAGCTGATCAAACTTCAATTTCAACATTCCAACGAGGAGAGAAGAGTTCCCTTTATATTATTACACACAAACTCAATGGAAAAATTTAATTGCAATGGTCTCAACCTGTGAAAATTGTAATCTGCGGCAGAGGAAAGCTCGGATATATCACTGTGGAACCTAAGCTCCACCCAAGACTGACCCTACCTACGACACATGGTTGCCGAGGATTCAATTGTGCTCGCATGGCTTATCAACTCAATAGAACCGAAAAGAAGCCATACTTGTATATTTTAATCAGCTGCGAAGGCCATGTGGGATGTTGTTAAGAAGACCTATTTTGACCTCCGTAAAAGCCTCTCAAGTGTCTGAGCTTCATTCCAAATTGAAGAAGATGAAATAGGGAATTCAAATTGTCATTTTGAAGAAGTGCAAAACATTTGGCAAGAGTTGGATTTATTTTGTGAAGAAGTTCTAGGTTGTCTAGGGTGTAGTGTGAAACAAAAGAAGAGTCTTGAAAAGGAACGTGTATGATTTCCTAGCAGGGCTCAACAAGGACCTGGATGAGGTCAAAGGCCGTGTTTTGGGCAGAGATCCATTGTCCATAATCGAAGATGCATTCTTCGAGGTTCACCGAGAGGATAGCCAATGAAGGGTCATGATAGATGAAGGATCACCAATTCAACCAGTTCCAGAAAGCTCGACACTAGCATCACGGAGTGCTCCTTCAACTAACCGAAACAATAGGACAATAAAAAGAGTCGGAAGAAAGGATGTGGTGTGATCATTGTAATTGTCATAGCCATACTGGGGAAATATGTTGGAAGATGCATGGAAAGTCTGCAAATTGGACTATGTGGAGGCATGCATTACAGAATCAATCAAGCAACGAAGCTACCAACACTCAAGGCAATACCAAGACTGCAAGTCCTTAAATAAAATTCAACAAGGAGCAAATTGATCAACTCTACCATCTCTTGAACCAATCGTCTGTCCAACCCTCATCATCAAATTCTAATGTTGGGTCATGTTTTGTGGCTCAATCTTGTATCTTTGTTTCAACACTTATTGTCTCTGTAAAATCAAAGGAACCTTGGATCATGGATTCAATTGCCTAAGACCATGTGACTTGTTTTTCTCATTTTTTCAATTCTTATACTCCATGTCCTAGTACTTTCAAAGTTAAAATTGGAGATGGTTCATTGTCAATTGTTGCAAGAATAGGATCAGTGATACCGTCTGAACAATTAACTCTTCATTCTGTGTTGCATGTCCCTGCCTTAAAATGCAATCTCATGTCTATGAGTAAATTCACGCGTGATGACAATTGTGTTGCGAATTTATCCTCTTTTGTGTCCATTTCAAGAGCTATCATTGGGCAGGACGATTGGCAATGCTAGGATCCATGAAGGACTTTATGTTCTTGAAGAATAGAGTTCAGAGTGTAGACAAGCTCATGTGTCTATGGTTGGGTCTATTTCTGCTTCTAGTGACAGGGAAATAATGTTGTGGCATCAGAGACTTGGCCACCCTAGTTTTAAGGATTTAAAACATTTATTTCCTTTGCTATTCAAAGACAAGAATTGGAATTTGTTTCAATGTGATATTTGTCAATTTGCAGAGCATATTCATGTACCATATTCACCAGCCCCTTATAGAGAAGCTTACATTTGGTCTAATCCAAAAGGACCGTTTAAAGTCAGCACAATGTTAGGAAAGAGATGGTTTGTCACATTTATAGATGATCACACACGTGTCAATTGGGTTTATTTGCTTCGGGACAAATATGAGACTTGCTAAGTGTTTAAAAATTTCAACAATATGGTTCAAACCCAATTTCAAATGAAAATCTTAGTGTTAAGAGCTGATAATGGGAAAGTATTTTCAAAATATCCTAGGGGAATACTATCACAACAGGGCATCATTCACCAAAGTTTATGTGTTGACACACCACAATAAAATGGTGTCTCGGAGAGAAAACCGCCATCTATTAGAAGTCGCCCATGCCCTTATGTTCACCATGAATGTACCAAAATATTTATAGGGAGATGCCATTCTCACAACCATTTTTCTCATAATTTGTATCCCTAGCAGACTCTAAAGTTTCACTCTCTATTCTCTATTTCACTAAAACTTATCCTCACATCTAGACCTTAAATACTTTGCCTTTGAAAATGTTTGGATGTATTGCATTTGTCCATGAAAATTCTCCACGTGGCACAAAGTTAGATCCCAGAGCAATTAAAACAGTGTTTCTTGGCTACTCACCAACCCAGAAAGGCTACTGCTGCTATTCTACCATCACTAAGAAATTCTATGTTTGTCGTGACGTTACTTTTTTTTTTTTTTAAGACAAACCATTTTTCTTTCCTTTGCTTCAAGGGAAGAACCATGGAGATGCTCAGTTCTAGGAAACCATTGCACTACCAATAGATGAAATTTCACCCTTTGAAGCTTCACTTTCTTCTCCTTGCAATTTAGTTCCTTCAGTTCCTGACATCCACAATCATCACCATTGCCACAACAAAATGACCTGTCATTAGAACAGGGGGAGGCTCGACAAGATTGAACCAAAGGAATAGATATAGCGTGAACCTATCCACTATCAAGAGACCAAACCGGTGATAAAAGCTCCTTCAACACCACGTCTCACCAAGTGCTTGAGGTATTCTAGGAAAAATCTCCAAGTAAAGGTCCTCGTTAAGGAAATCTAGATGTACCGGTTGCTATTCGAGAAGGTGTCAGGTCATGTACATTACATCCCATCTCTAATTTTGTATCATATGACAATCTATCTCCTTCTTTTCGTGCTTTTACCACAAATATGTCAAGTGTTGATATTCCTAGGTCTATAAAGGAGGCTATGGCTGAACCAAATTTAAAAAAAGCAGTCCTGAAGCAGATGTGTGCTCTTGAGAAGAATGGTACATGGGAATTGATGGGATTGCTTGAAGGAAAGACATGGTTGGATGTAAATGGTTTTCACCGTGAAATTCAAACCAAATGGATCAATTGAAAAGTATAAGGCACGGCTGGTAGCAAAATGGTTTACACAAACATACGAGATTAATTATATTGAAACATTCACACTAGTTGCGAAACTCAATGCAATACGAATCTTGCTGTCACTTGTAGTGAACTCTGAGTGGCCACTATACCAACTGGCCGTGAAGAACGCTTTCTTGAATGGAGAGCTTGAGGAAGAAGTGTACATGGGTTTGCCGCCAAGGTTTGAAGAGGACAAAGGAAACAAAGTGGTGTGTAGACTAAAAAAATCACTATGCGGGGTGAAGCAATCCCCTCGGGTGTGGCTTGATCAATTCTCTAAGGTAATTAAAGATCATGGATAAACTCTGGGACAAGTAGACCATACTCTATTTGTTAAGCATTCACAAGATGGAAATAGCACCATTTTAATAGTCTAAGTGGATGATATCATCCTCATTGGTCATGATCCTAAAGAAATGCTGGAGCTTAAGAGAATGATGACCAGAGAATTTGGAATCAAAAACCTTGGACCTCCGAGGTACTTTCTTGGAATGAAAATCGCCAGAAACAAGAAAGGAATCTCTATTTCACAAAGAAAGTATATGCTGGACTTGTTAAAGGAGATAGGTATGTTGGGTTGTAAGCTAGCAGACACACCATTTGAACAAGGAAATAAGGGTAAAGTGACAAAAGGAGACCTACTTGACGAAGGCAAATATCAGCGGTTAGTTGGAAACCTGATCTATCTATCTCACACAAGACCAAACATTGCATTTGCTGTCAATTTAGCTGGCCAATATATGCATCCGCTTCGCCAAGGACATCTTGATGCGGTATACAAAATTCTTAGATATCTAAGGAAAACTCCGGGAAAGAGATTGTTTTTTGGAAAACATGGGGATAGGAAAGTAGAGGTGTTTACTGTCGCAGATTGGGTAGTTTCAGCTACGGATCGGAAGTCATCCTCTAGGTACTGTACACTAGTTTGGGGAAATTTAGTCACTTGGTGCAGCAAGAAATGGTCCATTGTTGCAAGTAGTGCTGAGGCAGAGTATCAAGCAATGGCATACAGGATTTGTGTAGCGTGGATAAAGAGGTCATAGGAGGAATTGAAGATTACTAGCAACTATCCCATGCAACTCTGTTGTGACAACAAGGCAACCATTAGTGTATCACACAACCTAATTCATCACAACAAGACCAAACACGTGGAAGTGGATCGCCATTTTATCAAGGAGAAGTTGGAAATGGGAGTCATTAACATAATGTATGTGCCCACTGTTTAAGAGGTTGCAGATATCTTCACCAAAGGCAGGACAGACTTTAGAATTTCTAGTGAACAAGCTCGGCCTCTTGAACATCTACAGCCAAGCTTGAGGGGGAGTGTTGGCACCTAGAGTTTAGGAATATTTCCTGAGATTCAGTTGTTTTATTTAATTCAAATTGTTTAGGCTGTTACGTTTTTTAGTGTAGGTTTCTATGTTTGAAATTTAAATAATGGCAGAGTAGTTAGAGGTTGCTTTTTCGTAGGAATGGAAGATGGTTAGTTTGTTCTGTTAGATTTTTATGCTTTCTAGGTCTATTTATCTAAAATGTTTTCATTACGAATGAAATCATCAGTTTCGTTATCCCTTTCTTCAATTTTATAAACTTCTTTGCTTTTGGAAAGTGTCATTGTTTATAACTAAGATGTTACATGTATATCAGAGCGCAAAAAAAAAAAAAAAAAAACGAAAAACAAAAAAACAAACAAAAAAAAAGGAAAAAGATGTTACTTCTATGGCACATTCTTCAGTGCTTGCCGTGCTCCTTGTATGCATGGGCGAGTAAACATTTATGTTCTTGCTGCTGCTATCTATTCTGTTTTTGAAACTTCCCTTGGAGAAGAACATTTGCGTAGTTAGAGTATTAATAGCATTTGAGAACGTACTTGTATTGTGGGAAAAGTAAGGTGGGCTTTTAAGATTATGACTTGATTTGTTTTTAAAATCAAATTTCACACAAGGAACTTCTCCAAGGCTAAATTCTAATCTGCATATATTTGTAGTACACAATACTTCTTAGCAATTGATGCTTCTTGCAGTCTGAACTTTTTGGAGCTCTAAAAACGACAAGGCTTTTAGTTGGTGACAAAAAGGAGTCGCAATATTCAAGGTGTGGTAGAACAGATAAGGGGGTTTCTTCCGTTGGTCAGGTAAGTGAGAAAAGACATTTTGTTGGAATTTCATTCATTAATATTTGCTTCTGAGATTGGAAACTTTGTAGAGTTATACACAAGTTTTTGTTGTAGCAGTCGTTGTATCTTTTTCCCCCCTCTTTGGAAAGAAAACATTTTTGAAACTATATTTTTATGTGCTCTACCGATGTCAGCTAGTGAATGGGTCATCAAGTCTTAACCTACCCGCGCAACAAATTCTGTGTCATGGGCTTCGGCTGCAAGGGAATTTAACAGCATTTCCTGTTATTTTATTTTCCTGTGGTGGGGGGATATTTGGTAGCTATTAGCATTTTCCTTGCAGAATTAGAGGCCATGTCCTCCAGCTTTTTGTCTGGCTCTACTTGTAGACTTAAAAGCTCCTTTTCCCCCTTGCTTTGTGACTGATACCTCCTAAAAGGACGGGTATATTTTTAGAAGACTGAAAGCTTTTAAATGCTCTAAACATTCTTGTGGATTCTAATGCTAGTTGAGCTATTTGATAGGAAAAACAAAATCTTCTCGAGACTTCTTCAGAATGTTACTTTGTAGTTCCAAATCGCAGAATATTTTCCTCATTCTTCTATTTATAGTATAAGTTTATGTGTATGGTTTAATTTGTGATATCCCGATACACTTCCCTTTGTCTTTCTAAGAATACTTTGGCTTTCAGGCATAGAAATTGATACTTTTTTCTTTCATTACAAGTGATCACTCCCTGTTGTGATATAGGATATCATCAACTCTTTATGTCATCTAAGTCTCTACATGTTGCTAATCACAAAGAAAAGTTGAATATACTAAGCTCCATCGCTTGAAACGTGTATAGCACCAGCAACAGCGATGCAATATTGTTCCTTTACCTTTAATAATCTAACATAGATGACTTCTGCTAGTGTTGATTGTAGTATCCATTTTTTGTTTATACTCTGTATACATATTCTTATTATTCGAACGTTTGATGCAGGTGATTGCTCTTTTTTTACGATCAAACCTCAAAAGAGCTTGTTCAAACCCTGAAAACTCGAGTGAAATTGTTTCTGGAGAACAATTGGGTTAGCCCTTTTAAAACCTCCTCCTTTTTCTCCATTTTTCAGAACTCTAGCGTAGGATCTTTTCTAGTTGAGAAAATTGTGACATAAACGTGAAAGTCCATCACATTTTGAAGCCTAATTAGTAGGAAAATTGTACTCTAGTCATTGAAAAGGCAATAACTGAAACCAGAATACTTTAAATGCAAAAGGCAATTTCGTGGTGTATATCGTAAATATTGAACTTCAGCATGATTTAAGCCTAATTAATGGGTGGCTACGTGTTATTCTAACTATTTTGAAGCTGAAAACACACAAACCACAAATGTTCTTAGTAGAAAAGATCATTCCATGCTGATAATGTCATGTACAAAATCCCTTGTCATAGGAGGATTCCTAGTTGTCCTTTCCTTTGAACTCTCTCTTGGTAGGTATGCACTGGCAGACCCAGCCTCTTACTTCAGTGGGGGGCGGTTGTAGACTAATTTTTTTGTTTGAAAATAAGTAACATAAAAATATATATAAAAAATTGTGTTGCAATTAAAAGCAAGTAGATTAAATCTCTTAAGAATTTTATGATTTGAAACACACCTTACCGGTAGAGCATTGTCTTAAAATGTTAGATTTTATTAAAAAAAATTTATTTACATATTTTTTTTATTTGATATGATTTTGATTAGATAAACTGTGTACTACCAATAAGATACCCTCCCATAGATTTTTTTTTTCCCCTTCCATTTTGATATCTTACATTTTAAGGATATAAAAAATCTTCTTACCTTATTTGTTAGATTGTTTCACATTTATACCTTCAGATTTCATAATTATGTTCCACTCTTACTTTTCCTCAATCAACAGTCAATTTAACCATAAAAATTTTTTAAATGACCTTAATAAAATTAAAAAAAAAAAAGAATTAGGAAAATAGGTAAGGATTTAATGTGAATCCAAAAATGTGATGTAGTCCAAAATATAGGATACGACAAAAAACATATAACAATAGTTTATAAGTCATATGAGTGAAGTTCTTTATATATATATAGGAAATCAATCAAAAGAAAAATAGGAATAAAATAAAAAGGGATAAAGGCTAGTTGGGGCATGGCATGTATGAAGATACTAAATTTCAATGGGGACAAACAATATGAATCAGAAATCTTTTAAGGGTCAAATTTTAATTTTGAAAAATCAGTTGGGGTGGCAGCCCCCACTAGGCCTTGTATGGCTCTATCGAAGTTGGTATATACTCGGTACATATTTTTTATATTTTATTAGAAAAAAAAATTCTTGTAAAGAAGCCTCACGGTTGCAAATTCTGTTTCCACAAAGTAAGCTTGCTACCCAAGCTCGTGACATTTGGGTATAGGAATAGAGATGAGAAGCATAATTGGATAGAAGATGCAAGGGAAAAAGAATTTATCACACATGGTCTAAGCTCTTTGTTTATGATTGTGCCTACCTTTTGAGATTATATACAAACCAATTGTTTTAAGGTTTAACTCACACATCTTTGTTTGTTCTTCCCTCCTTTTTTGTGTGCTTTGCAGAAGGAGAAATTGATTATGTAAGGGTCCTGAATCGAGTCCTTCCAAATGATATTCGAGTTTTAGGCTGGTGTCCTGTTCCAATTGGTTTCAGTGCAAGGTTTGTCTACTTTGTATGTTCCCTTAGGTTTTTTTTTAAAAAAAAAATAAAATAAGGTTGTGTAATAATTTTTTACTTTGTTTGAGCAAAATTTTACTTCCATACATGTTACTTCACATTGAAATATATGCAAAACTAGTATGTTTGGTTCATTGGTTCGAACTGGAAAAATTCTTGTTTGAACCGGTTTTGCTGCAAATATTTTCCCTCACAAAATTTGGATTGCTATAGTGTTTTTAAGTTTGAACTGGTAGTTCAATTGGCAATCCAAACGCCCTCGTTCTTGTTCTTTTGGAGAGAACACTTCCTTGTGGGATCCTTTTTGTTACTTCTTGGTCTTCTGTTTTTTCTTTCTGCTTTCTCTTGACGACTTCTTGTCTCCTGCCCTTGGAATTGATATTCAATGAATGAAGGACTCTTTATTATTTAAAAATAAGAATAAGTAGCATGGTCTAAACTATTTCAAGTTTCTAATACACTTTTTCATTGACCAAATAGCTAAAAAAAATCCTTTAGGACGAAATATGTGCCAGCAATGTCTTTTATATTGAATAAAGCTACAATTCAGTGGTTATTCAATACGTTGAAGTTTTATCATTGTAATGTGTTTATAATTTTCTGCAT
>CAMOHE010048565.1:0-25283 GCA_946598075.1 Artocarpus hirsutus | reverse complement strand
ATTGGCAATCCAAACGCCCTCGTTCTTGTTCTTTTGGAGAGAACACTTCCTTGTGGGATCCTTTTTGTTACTTCTTGGTCTTCTGTTTTTTCTTTCTGCTTTCTCTTGACGACTTCTTGTCTCCTGCCGTTGGAATTGATATTCAATGAATGAAGGACTCTTTATTATTTAAAAATAAGAATAAGAAAGGCACTTCGTGGTGAAGACGAGGGAATAAACATCAGCATGAAATATGAATTAAAACTAGCTTGCAGCTGTTAGCATGGTCTAAACTATTTCAAGTTTCTAATACACTTTTTCATTGACCAAATAGCTAAAAAAAATCCTTTAGGACGAAATATGTGCCAGCAATGTCTTTTATATTGAATAAAGCTACAATTCAGTGGTTATTCAATACGTTGAAGTTTTATCATTGTAATGTGTTTATAATTTTCTGCATCAAGGATGAACTTCCAATTAAGGATAATATTTGACAAATTCATGGTATTCTTAGACATATTTATCCAAATTGTTTCGTACTTCCTTACAAATCCCAGAGTCAAGCGATGATAATTTCGAGTTCTATGCTATTTCTCAGTGTTGTTCTATAGCTCTTTGTTTGTGTAGTATTACTGTTATATCCTTTTAACTTTCCATGGTTTATGTTGTCATTCTGACCAAATTAAGTTGTCTTCTTGCTTTTCCTTTTTGTTTCTTTTATCAGAGAATTTTTTTTTTTTTTTTTTTTTTTTTTTGTAGAATGGTTTTCTCAGAGTGATCACCTTCTAAATCTTAATGTCCGTTGATTTCCTTTGCCAAAGTACAGGTTTAGCTGTTCGAGCAGGGAATACAAATATTTCTTTTGGGAAGACAGTCTAAGTCTCTTGGTATCTCTCTCTCTCTCTCCTCTCTCTCTCTCTCTCTCTTTTCACTTTTGGTTTACAACCAACGTGATCCCTTTTCTATATTGCTCAATGTAAGATTATCAGTAGATGCAATGTTTCTGGTTCTTGTTTCTACAGGAAATGGAGAGCGCTGGTAAGAAATTTATAGGCGAACATGACTTCCGGAACTTCTGCAAAATGGATGCATTAAATGTGCACAACTACCGGCGTTGTGTCACATCATTTGCAATTTCTCCAACTGATGTGAGGTTGAGATTGGTAGATATATATTCCAAACCGCTCGTGTTGAAATTTACTAGCTGACCTCTTCTTGCCCTGATTGAAATCAGTTTATACCATGGCTGTTAAGCCTAAGATTTATACCTTGATTTATAATACTTGTTTGGATTTTTTTACAGCTACATATAGACTTCTTACGCCTTGTTAAAATAGTGGCGCAATGATGTATAGCAAATATTATCAATTTAGCTTCCAAAACTAAAAGTGTTTTTTCTCCCTTATTAAAGTTGTGAGATATGTGTTATTGGTGGCTTAGTTACAGAAATCCTTTATAAATAAATAAAAGTACAAATTCTTAGATATAGAAAACCAAAGAGAAGTGAGAACGATATTAATAACAAATGGCTGAGCTTGTGTAATAGTAGTTTATAAGTTATGTTTAAATCTAGGAGTGAATTTAGTGAGTGACAGAGTGAGGAAGGGAGGGTGATGCAATATATATGCTTACACATGGTGGGTGCAACATCTATAGTGCATTTCCAATCACATTGGTTACAACTTCTGGAATTAAACTTCTCAAATCTTCCTTTTTGGAAAATTAGAAAGCACCTTGTGGTATATTTTGATTTCATTCTCAAACCTATTTTTCAGGGAATTTTTATCCCCTGTTGTTATGTTCTGATGAAAATTGCTTCGCAAATTTTTGTCTTGATATCTTGACAAACGTCCTTTTATGTTAAAAGAGTTCTGTAAGGACAACAAAAATTTTGTTAATTTTTTCTTGGATACAAGTTTTTCATATTGCTTGTAAGTTCTCCGACCACTTTCAGGTTTAAAGAAAACCAACTTTGGGCAATCAAAATCAAAGGCAGCGCGTTCTTGTGGCACCAGGTCCGGTGCATGGTTGCTGTACTATTCATGATTGGCCAAGGCTTTGAATCTCCTGATGTGAGAATCACTTATCCTTTTAATTGTTTGGTGATTAAAAGTTTGTGAACTTAGCCTTCGCAGGCAGCTAAGTTGTGACATGAATAGTATAACAACTCTGATGTTAACATTTCTGTGTGTTTCCCATCAGTGTCATGCCAACATATGATAATCTGAGATGACATCCGATGCATGCTTAGTGTCCGATATTTTTACGGCTTCAGCCATGATTTTTTCCCCTTACAATGATACATCTTTCTACGTATAAATCTATCGAAGTCTAGTTTTGACTTTAGCCATTGACTTTCAGCAAATGTTCTAATCGCGTATTAACTTTCAATTTCTTGAAAACTAATATAGAATTTGGCAGTTCTCTTACCCTGATGCACCTTGTTGGTCGGCTAGACTTTGGCCATTTGAAGACCAAGATGGTGATATTGAATTTTTCTTATTTTCTCCACACAGTTTAAGCAACAATTTGACATGCCCCTACCATTGATAGTGCTTACTTTCATTGCTTTCATATCATGTGACCTCTTAAGATACAGTCTCTCCCTATGAGTATGAATGCATAGTTCCAGGCTCCAGCATTCTAGTCTTCTGATGGAACAGGGTTTGTTTTGTGCTTTTTTGGCTAGCCGTGGAAGGCAGCTTCTTCATTTTGAACTTTTCATTCCAAAAACAATGTTGTGATCGAAATAACTCTTGTTAAATGCATAAATTCGTAGGTAATAGACACGCTACTGGATACTGACAGGATCCCAAGGAAACCTCAGTACACCATGGCTCCAGAGATTCCGTTGGTTCTTCATTCCTGTGAATTTGAAAATCTAAATTTCAATTGTTCGTTGGGTATGGAAGCAAAATTTATTGCCTTATGCATCAGTTTATTGCTACTATTAAATTAAGTTTCGTGATTTATTGAACTTTACAAAGTTCAATCAATCATTTAACTTAATTGTTGTGCATCTGAACCAATAACATTCAATCTATCAGATGGTTTTTCTCCCTTTAGTTCAGTTCATAAATGTTTTTAGCTTTCTTTTTAATAAACTTTAAATTTTAGTTGTATGCGTTCAAATTTAAAATTGTAACTTGCTTCTCTAACTTTAAATCTTTAAATTGCTCACCCTCGTAGATGCTGGACAAGCTTTACGTGAACACTTGACAAAACACTGCCAAACTTACCACCTCCAAGCTGCCATCTTTCAAGAAGCTCTACTTGCTTGTTTGCCCATACCAACAAGTGCTGAAAAGCAAAGTACTTATCCTAGAATTGTCATTAGTCCTAGTAAAATTTTATTTCATCTATCCATAGTTAAATTATATCTACATCTTCTGTTGGTCTTCATCCAGATTGGAGCACCTCAAACAATGGAGTAATCAAGAAGAAGGCTGCTCATATTCCTCTCATGTCTCGGCCCACAGAGCGTAAGCCTTAGCATAGTCTTGACAATTAAATTTTGGTTGGTTTGGAAACATTTCATTATGATAAAGCAAAATGTGTCATGAGAAAAGTGTTCTCATTTTCTCGTTTCGTAGTTGATAAATGTCTCATCAAGTGTGCTTATGTTACCAGAAAAAGAACAGGACAATAATATACTTGAGTAAACACTCCAAACTCACTGACCTATTTTGTCTCAAATTTTCAGTTTTTCCATTTAAATTTGCTTGCATAGGTTGTAGCCAGCAAGAGAGTCATGGTATTTCAAATCATCGTGATATATTCTGTCTCCTATCGTTTTCAGTGGAAGTAGTGGAAACTTTAATATGGAAAAGTTGGAAAGGATGTTACGGAATGCTTAACTACTATGTCCAACATTTCCTTTTTTTTTTTGGGGGGGGTTCCCAGACCTTTCTTATTCGTCTTTGACATGTTGCAAATGGTTCCACACTAGTTACAAGAGGAAGTAGAAGCTTTTATATAACTTCTCTCTTTGGAAAATATGTTTTAATTCATCTTATGTCTTCACGTTTCTGTACTCTCCAACGTAAATGGTTTCCAATATATTTTGTCAACCCGTACATAAGATTTTCAACTAACTGTAATTCTTGAACTGGTTGCAGCTTCATATGCGGAGAGGCGTGGCAAATTAAACTCAAGAGCATGAAGGATTTATAGATACATTGAAGGTTATGACACGACAAGTGCGATAATTTTCATTTTCCTAATATGCATTACCTTTCAATTTCAAGTTTTATGGCAAAATATGGTTCTTCTGCAAGTGATCTTTTTTCTGGGCACTTCTATTATGATGGGAATTTGTTGTTTCCCTTGCTAGGAACTTAGAAACAGTGTCTTTTAACTTCTTTCGAAAAAGTAATAAAACCACCTGGATGCAACTTATAGATAATAGCATCTGTATTTCCTTCTCAATTTTAAGGGGAGTATAAAGTTGCTTATGGATTTGACATTTTTGCATGCCTAACTGACCGACAATGAATAAAAAATCATTTGAAATGCAAAACCTGTTGCTTCTGCATGTTAAAACAACGATGTTTTGAATCATAAATCTTTCTGATAGAAGTAGATATAGAGCAATTTGATTGGTTTCAGAAACAAAATCACAAGGAAATGAATCAAGCTCAGATTTTCCTTACTGAACTCGGTTTAGGAAAATGATACGAAGTTCCTAACCCGCGGTTTAGAGACTGCTAATCTCCCCTGCTTGGTGTTGACCCAGACTTTTCTCCAATCTACCAGAATGATCTTCTCAATACTTTCCAATTCTGTGCAACTTTCCTTTTATTTTTTGATTTTTTATTTTGGTAGATAAGGGGTACGGTACAACGTCCTTTTATTCCTCACTAATCATCTAACAAACTATCTAATTCCCATGTCATCATACAAAGAACTAACCAACTGTATCTATAAAAGACTTACTAACAGAACTAACTAAATCAATATTACAACCATTCAGCCACATTTATTTTTCCTGGCATACGCCTTCTGAATCAAAGGCCTATCACAAATCTGACCAGGACAACTAAACATTTTGACAACTGACCATACTTTGTTTTTGAATGACTGACCATACATTTTGACAATATTTGGTTATTAGGCCATCGTAATATTTAGCGTTTAAAAACGCACACTATTGGTGGGTGGTTGTTTTCTGTTTCCAAAGCAGGTGTTCACCATAATTGGTTGGTGGTTGCTAATCTCCCCTGCTAATCTTGTCAACATATTCGAGAGCTTGCCTGCCTCACTATTTCCAAAGCAGTTATAACTAGCCCCTTGAAGCACCCACCCAATAGTGAGGGAGGCAAGCTCTCGAATATGTTGACAAAGATGTTTTATGCTGGAGTTGTCCACCATATTTGTCAAGGTATATGTCGTTTAAATGGGCCATATAAATATCAAGTGGCTCAAAATTTTCCATGTCAACTTCTGACATATTTTTCATCATAAAAAAAATACAACGGTTAAAATCACATCAAAATAAAAAAGTATGTGAAACTGATAAACTTTGACATAGATTTGACTATATATGTGTGTGTACATATATATATATAAAAGAACGTTTATGGCAGGGTGTTTTGATAAGTAGTCCCCTCAAAAAAAATTTTTGGCAAATGATCTCTTTTGTTTTTTTTTTTGGTTTTTAGGCATCAAAAAATTAGTTTTTTGGGCATCAAAACAGTTCTAGTTTTTTTGTTTTTACCCTGGTTAGGTTCCTCTCTTCGATACCGTTCTTTTTCTTTTTTCTTTGAAAAAAATTAGAGCAGTTTCGGTGCTAAAATAAAAACCTTTTTTTTAATAAAAAACAAAAAAGGTCATTTATTTAATTTCAAATTTTCTTTAACATTTTTTTCAAATGTTCCCATTTCTTTCTCTTCGGTTACATCTGAATGAGATGGACCTTTCCGAACCACTATATGGGGAGATGGGGGGATATTTGGGAGGATTATGACAACACAGTAAAAATACCATATGAAGCTATATAAACCCCTCTGGCTAGAGTATGAGTTTCTGGCGGGTCCATGATTCGTTGGACCGATTATTTATTCTCCAAAGACAAAGGAAAACACTTAGCGAATTTAAGGGCCCATCAACTCAATCATTTTACCAAACCTTTTTGGGGCCTACTTTGTTCGTGGCTTCTATCTGTTGTTGTTGTGCCGTCAAATCCACTACTTCTCGAATGGATATAGGTTTTGAAAAGTTGAGCTACTGTTTCTTAGAGAACTTATAAACCGTTTGACACTTCATATGTAACTGAAGTTTTAGGTGTAAAACTACATGTAAGATATTTATATTGTAGTAATTTTTTTAATTTTTATTATAGTTATTAAAAATTTAACACTGTTTATAATTTAAACCGATAAGTTAACATTCAAGTGTCAAAAGAAAACTTAAATTTTTAGGGTACAGGAAAAATAGTAGAAAAAACTAAACCAAAAGGCTGCGACAACAGCTGAGAATAAGTTAAAAGAGTAAGCTCTCTAGAGTTGGCAAATGCATGGAGAAAATTCAGATGGGTCTGTTAGCGGTAATGATTATAATAACATTATCTACAGCTCAACGTTTTTTCATTTCAAATAATTTTTTTTAAACTATTTCTAAAGTCCCAATTATTTACTAAAGAGTGCAACTAACGGATTTAAAGGTTGTGTACGTGTAGGATGTTTCCTACTACTACGTGAATTTAGTGCAAAATTCATCCACATTAGTCCAAACCAATTGATTTGAACCAATAATAGTGTAAACTACTTACATATTACTACATAAAAAAAAAAGTATCTACTGTATAAAGCTCTCACACGAGTAGCGGAGCCAGAAAATTTAGTCAAGAAGAACGAAGCATATATTAATATTATCAAGAAAAATTAAATAAAGGAGATATAGAATTTTAGAGGTGGAATAGAATTTTAGCAGGAGTGGAAATTAATTTTTATAAAATTTTATATACAACATTGAAAGAAAAAAACCTCAAGGGGAAGGCCGTCCACCCTCGTCTGTGTGGCTTCGCCTATGTCTCACATGCTCTAGTGTTTGAACAATATTTTTAGTTTAAACTAGTTTGTCAACCACCCTATTAGTAAAGTTACCATATTAGTGTGTTTAACAATCTCAGTTTCAACCAAAATTTTTTATTGTTATAGTATGAAGCTCTCACATGCTATTGTGTCAAGAGAAGGTGATCTATAATATAAAACTCTTACATGCTGCAACGTTTTTAACTAAAATTTGTTCAAACCGCACTTCCCAAACACCCTACTCTTTTTGTGCAATGTGTAGAAATTTCTATAAGTTCTATCCTTTGAAACTTATTTTTTTAGAAATGTGATACATGTTTAAGTGTGTCGTAACTTAAATATGTAATATGAGTGGTAGTGTGACACTATTCATAAATGTGACATGAATAAACACATTTTAAAGTGTGCATAATATGTAATTTTCTGGATTTTGGCAACAACAAGAAGTTTTTACTTGTGAGACTTTTTCAGGCACGATAGTATTTGTCTCAGCCGACCTTTTGAAGTTTTTGATCTATAGAAGGAAAGGTGTGGCATCCGGCGCGGGCGTACTCCCTCAAGCCTCCATAGGACCTACCTTGCGGGGCCCCCGGACTTACGGCTCTTATTGGTAGACCATTCTTGTACCGCCCACTCATCCGTACTGTCCCCTCTGGGCCCTCTAGCCCTCAGGGTTTTTCTTTCGCGTCCATCAGGTTCGAACCTCAAACCTCCCTTAAGAGGTTCTTATTTCCTTCTCGAGTACCAATTGAGCTAGATAAAAAAAAATGCATGGATCCTGGGTTATGTTCTCAATTTATCTCTTTAATTAAATAGTTTATCTTATAAATAAAAACATTACGAAACGAAAGTAACGACATCTATGACGTCCGTAAAAGGGGGCGTTACAAAAGGATCATTTGGTGGTGTGTGTGTCAAATTGAATTGGCAATGACGAGTAATTTTTGTCAGTCACTCGTCCTTTGTGTCATCTTCTTTCGGTGCAGAAAGGCTTTACTTTTCTTGGTGTTTAATGTTATGTCTTGTATTTTTTTTTAATCTTTCATTTGTAATAGGATCGGCAATACGGGTTATGACACGACTAAACGACATAAATGCGATACACTTTTTTGTGGGTTAGGCTCAAAAAAATAACCATAGGTTATTTTAGTGTCAACCCGAAACTAATCCATCAAAAACAGGTCGTATTCGAGTCAACCCACATGACACTAAAATGACCGATTTAACCTGTGATTAATTATTTAAATATTCTTAAAATATTTTTTTCTATTATCAAATATTCCTATAAGACAAAATCCTAGCTCACTTAATTTCAGATCAAGTTTCAAACTAAAATGAATTTAACTCTTGAGCAATAAGAAGATTATTTTAGCTTGATCAGTTAAGACTTTTTTATTTTGTTGTGTTGGACATGTATGCCCTAAGGAGTAAAAAAGTAATATGTTTTTGTTTTTATCAATAAAGAATGAATTTATTTATCATTTATGTAACCAAATCTTATCCTCTTTACGTTCATATTTGTTGAATGCATATTAAGTAAACAATAGTCTGAGACTGTTGGTCTAAACCTTCAAGAATTGGGCATATGATGGACAGATTATGCAGAAGAGACGATTCTTAAGGTGACGGTCTAAATCATAAGATCCGCAATCGAGGGAATAAAGTTGGGCACTTTATTCATGCAAAGATTGTTATGTTGTCTATGTCACTAATGGGAGATGGTTTGTCTTGGCCATCAGAGGTAGACTCCGCGAATAGAAACAATGGCACATTGTCATGGTGACGATGTGTTCGATTAGGGCATAAAGTGAATTGATTTGGATTAATAATTCTATCTCAGCAAATTGATTCACTTTAGACAATCATATGTACTGTATCTTAATCCTAAGATGAATAGTGGGCCTGTTGTCTTGACTTGTGTCTTTTGATGTACCAAAGGGTGACATCCACATTCTAATAGTGGTACGTATGCCAGTACGTTGGAAGCATGACTCTTGATAATGTAGACCTATTATTCATAAATATGGAATCCATGGCTCCTCTTTAGGAGTAGTGATATTCTCTTATATGCGTTATCTTACAATTGAAAAACTGAAGCACTTAACCTTTTGGATACATAGGTGTAACCGAATAGTATACCGTCTTTGGATGTAAGTTTTTTGATGGTGAGATACTAAATCGTAAAATAAAATAATCAGGAAGGTAAGACAGAACTTATCCTTAAGCCGATTATGGATAATCCTATAGGGATACGATACATTATAATATGTCATGTAGACTTAGCTCTACGGGCTTCGTAATTCTATATAGTTCGAGAGTGCAGCTCTAAGCTTTTAGTGGAGTAGCATTAGAGTTGATAATTATGAAATGTATATCTAGGATTTTGGGTTTCATAATTATTAGGAGCTTGAACTATATAGGTCCATCAAGTCTCCTTTGCTAGCTCATAAAAATCCTATAACGATATTACGTGCTTTTTCAATAATTAGTGACTTGTCTTAAATTATCAGACTGGCTGAAAATTCGATAGGCTCAGATAATTCATGCATGTTTATTAGTTGAATTAATTTTGTGACTAAATCAATTCAAGATAAACTTGTTGAATTATTGGGATCAGATAATTCATGTTTGTTTATCGATCAGATTAATTTTAAATTAATTCAAGATAAACTTGTTGAATTATCAGGAATATTTATTTTCCTAGAGATTATCTAGATATGACTGTTTTAATCAAATAACTTCTCTATTAGGTTATTTGAATTAAAACTGAGGCTCTATCTTAGGAATCTCGGGTGGAAAATAAAGATTTGCATAGATCATTTATCATAAATTCGGCAGGCTGATCTTTAAGTTGGGCCTGCTAATAGTGCAAGTTGACAGGCCGATCTTTAAGATCGGCTTACCGATGGAGCAAGTTCGGCAAGCCGATTTGGAAGCTCGGTTTATCGACCTTGCGATAAAATATCACGTGTTTTCACGTGGATTTTATCATATATTGATCCTGATTTGATTCTGATTCAAATTTTTGAGGCCTTAACTAATAAGGACTAACTCCTAGGCCTAATCTTTATATAAAAGGAAGTGAGACTCATTGTTATTTAGATCAATTAAGAAAGCTATAGTGAGACTCTACCAGTGAGACTCTGCAACTCCCTAGAAAGCTGTTGTTTACAAATCACGAATTATAGCTTTGGGTGTTTCTCAATTAGTTGTAAGGAGAGCCGCTTATAAAAGAGTTGTACCAGTGTGCCCACACACACACCGATCGTGGATAGAAAATAGTAAAGAAGACTAGTTAGTTGAAGCTCTTCTAGAATGTTACTTCTCTTCACAGATTGAAGAGCTTTTCGCCAAACAAGGTTAGTTAGATCCGGTTAATTTATGCATATAGTGTATCAAACTTATGTTTTAAAAAATACTCTGGTATACAAAATTTTAAAATTCTGTTGTGTACTATTTTTTCAACAATTGCTATCAGAGCCATAGTTTTTATATAAATTTGTAAGTTTGTGATCATGTTATACGTATAAATTATGTGATCTTGATCTCTCCTATGCTTAAATTTAATTTTATAGAGAATTGGCACTCTAGGTTTCTATATATTTTTATGTTGTCATGGATTATATGGTGAATGTTTATTAATTAATTATGGTTAATTAAATTACTATTTGATTATTTATTAATTAATTAATTTATGCCAGTTATGATTCCTTAGAGGTTAGAATGTGTATCTAGGTCTTTCTTGTAATTAAATGACAGACTATCATCTCCGTGTAGGAATTATTATTTAATTTTAAATTTGTAAGAATTTTGTAATTAAATAATCATTTGGAGAACATGAATCTAAAAGACGAATCTAAAAGATGGATGATGGCATTCTCAGGTATTTCCTGAGTTTCTAATTTTATGTTTTTGAATTGTTGAAAATAAAATAGAAAAATTACATTAAAAACTCTATTTTCTGAAAAGTGTGTTTTCTACTTGGCTAGCATGCTGAACCTTCTAGTTTGGCAAGCCAATGATCGTAGAATCGACAAGCCAGACTTCGGGCCTGGCAGGCCGTCAATGGGGTAGAAATTTGGCGGCTCTAGCAGCAGGTCGAACTATCATGATGGCAGGCTGACCTAAAAAGATCGACATGCTGATGGTCATGATCGGCAAGCCGATCACATAGATTGGTATGCCGACAGAGAGCTGTGATTTTTTAGAAAAGGTGCATTTTTTGATGCAGCTTTTATTTTATTTTTGAGACAATTCTGAAAAATATTAAATTTAGATATGACCGAAAATATGGATTTTTTGATCTATATAGGATTGAAGACTTGAAGATGGAAGTTACATGAAGAAGGATACAATTTGAAGATTCAAGGATAAAGAATTGCTAATATGTTTCGATTATTCTCTTGTAATCTTTGTTTTCTTGTCTCTAGGGTGGAACCATAATATTACGGTTACTTATTATTATTTTTCTTGTGGCTTTGCATGATTGCTTTGCTTGTCTACATTATAATATGATTTGTCATGTATATTAATAACATATTATATAGAATAGGAAGTGCCGCTCATTAAAATTGTTCATGCATGTTTATAAAATAAAACCTTGATTTCAAAAGAATGAGTGAGAGAAGTTTTTCGAAGAGAGAACCTACGGCCTCCATCGTTGGTCCATAGATAGCACATGGTAGTTTCGACCCCTAGGAAGGGACTTCATCATGTATAGGGTTGGGTTTTTTAGAGAATTAGGTATTTTAGCATGATTTGTGGCTACACACCCCTAGGTGGTGATTATAAATCATGGATAAAATATTGAAATGATGGTTATACGCTTATGTTAACTTTATTATTAACCTCCACTAAAAGCTCTGTTAATAAAATTAATGGCCAAAGAAACGATTATTAATATATGTTGGATCATATAGGTCCTGAATGGCATATATTAATCAAGAGGGGATCCGTGTTCTTGATTGATTTTGGCAAGTCTCGCCTAGGAGCTTGTTAAATTCTGAGTTGGGAATTATCGTTGTAAGGTTGTAATATGTTTAAGGTTTTAACACATAAACACATTTGTACGTTTTACATGATTGTATTATCTTACTAAATTATTATAATATGTTTGCTATATGATTCTTTATTATAGATTAAAATGTCTAAAAAGGCTTTATCATCATTACTTGACCAAAACCAATTAACTGGGGAGAATTATAATGATTGAAAACAGAACTTGAACATCGTCTTGTTCTTTGAGAAACTAAAATTTGTGCTAACGACACCTTGTCCTCCCAAGCCTATGGGAGATTCCACCAACGATCAAATCCAAGCATATGATCATTAGAAAGAGGCTAATGATTAGACCTGTTACTATGTTATGTCCAGCATGAATAACGTGCTGTAGGCTCAACATGAGGATTATGAGACTACTGAACAGATCTTGGATAATCTGGAATATATGTTTGGAGGCCAAGCCTTAACAAAGCAACAAAGGGTGCTTTGGAAACTTTTTAACTACAAATAAAGACTGGGGATGTCTATAAAGGAGCATATGATGTTAGTCATGGGTTACCTCATTAAGGCTCAAACCAATTAAGCTGACATCGATGCTGAAACTTAGATGACTATGGTCTTTGAGACCTTTTCAAAAGAATTTATTCTGTTTAGAGCTACATTTAAGTTGAGCAATAGATAGGATATGACCTTAACAAAGTTGATGAAACGGTTAAAGGTGTTCAAACTGCTGATCAGGGAGTCTCCTGCTAGTGGCGAGGCTAACTTGGCAGCTACTTCTGGTTCCAATCCCAACCCTTGGAATGGAAAGAAACAATGGGCCAAGAACGGGAAGTCTTTTGCTCCTATAAATGGCAAGAACAAGAAAAAGAAGAAGAAGAACTTGAAGAAGTTTAAGTGCTTCTTCTGTGGGAAGGTCGGGTACATCAAGAAGAATTGCATGGACTTCCTTTCCCGATGAGGTAGGTGTGATCTTCTATATTTAGAAACTTGTTTGGTTGAGAAATCTAGTGACATTTGGGTCATAGATTCTACAGCAACTAATCATGTTTGTGTTTCTCTATAGGGGTTCAAAGAAATGAGAAGTCTGTTGTATGAAGACTTCACGCTTTGAATAGGTGATGGATCCTTGGTCTTAGCTGAAACAGTAGGAGACGTCCATCTGTATTTTGATAATTATAGGAATTTATTTTGTGAGATTGTTTTTATGATCCTAAATTTAAAAGGAATTTAATTTCTATAGGTTGTTTATTTAAAGACTCCTATTTGGTTTCTTTTAATAATAAAGTGGTGTTTCGTAAAAACAAATCTTTGATCTATTCTAGATGGATACAAAATAATCTATATTTTATTAAACCTAAGATGGACTTACTGCTTAGTGCTGAAATGAATGATAATAACTCTAAAAGATTAAAACTTCTCACTCTAATAGGTCTTATCTTTGGCATTTGCAACTTAGTCATATTAACCTGAATAGGATTCAAAGGTTAGTAAGGGATGGACCTTTAAGTTACTTAAAGGTGGAATCTATATCACAATGTGAATCTTGTTTGGACAGTAAAATGACCAAAAGACCATTTGGGTCTAAGGGCAATAGGGCCAAAGAGTTCTAGAACTTGTGCATTGAGTGTTTGGGGACCGATGAACATTCGGCCATGAAGAAGGTATGAGTACTTTGTCACTTTTATTGACAATTACTAGAGGTATGGGTATGTGTACCTGATGCACCACAAAAGTGAGGCTTATGACAAGTTCAGGGAGTTTCAAGCTGGAGTGGAAAAGCAATTGGGTAGACCCATAAAGGCACTTCGATCTGATCGAGGTGGTGAATACCTTTTTGATGAGTTCTTGGGACACTTATTAAAGAACGAAATTTTATCCCATTTGACTGTGCTAAGCACTCTACAGTAGAATAGCGTAGCTAAGAGAAGAAATAGGACTTTATTGGATATAGTTAGGTCCATGATGAGTTATTCATCATTACCTTTATCCTTTTGGGGATATGCACTACAAACCGCATGTTATCTTTTGAACAATGTGCCTTCAAAATTGATTCCTAAAACTCCTCACGAGTTATGGACGAGTAAGAAGACATTCTTAAACCATATTTGCATATAAGGATATCCGACTCGTGTCCTCTTTAGGGATACGAATAAGTTGGAAGCACGTTCAAAAGTTTGCGTGTTTGTAGGATATGCAAAAGGGACTCAAGGGGCTTATTTTTATAACCCAAAGGAAAATAAAGTTGTAGTTTCAATTAATGCAACTTTCCTTGAGAAGTGTTACATGGATGACTTTAAGCCTCGAAGAGAAGTAGTGCTTGAGAAGTTGAGGAGTGATTCAATTACTCTAGGGGTTCTAGTAGAAACCACTCCAATCGTTGTAGAAAAACCAAACAAACCTGAACAACAACCTAAGGGGCTTCGACATAGTGGGAGGATCGGGTGTCAACCCGAGAGATATATATTTAATGGTGAGGCCTTTTTGGCTAAGCCAAATGAACATGACATAGATCCTTACACTTACGTAAAGGCTATGAAAGATATTGATTCGAAACTCTAGACAGAGGCCATGAACACAGAGATGAAGTCTATGGAGACTAATCAGGTTTGGGAGCTTGTAGTCTTCCTGAAGGGGTAAAACCCATAGGGTGTAAGTGGATCTACAAGAGGAATAGATGAGTGGATGGAAAGGTCAAAACCTTTAAGGCTAGACTGGTAGCTAAGGAATACACGCAGAAGGAGGGAATCGATTATAAGGAAACCTTTTCGCCTGTAGCCATGCTCAAGTCCATCTGGATTCTCTTGTCTATAGCTGTCACACTTGACTACGAGATTTGACATATGAATGTTAAGATGGCTTTTTTAAATGGCTATCTTGATGAGTCTATTTATATGGAACAACCAGATAGGTTCGGGGTCAAGGGTCAGGTGGGTAAAGTTTGTAAGCTGCTAAAGTCAATACATGGACTTAAGCAGGCTTCCCATTCTTGGAACATAAGATTTAATCAAGTGATCAAGACTTATAGGTTGACAAACTATGAATGAACCATGTGTGTACAAACACATTAAGGATGGGAAGGTGGTTTTTCTACTGCTCTATGTAGATGACATTCTGCTAATTGGCAATGACGTTGGAGCGTTGTCGTTGGTCAAATTATGGTTGAACAAGTAGTTTGACATGAAGGACTTGGATGAGGCTAATTTTGTTCTTCGTATCCAAATTTTCAAGATAGGAAGAACAGAATGATAGTTTTGTCCTAGGCTGGATACATAGATAAGATTTTCAGAAGGTTTGTAATGTAGGATTCCAAGAAATGTGGGCAACCATATAGGTTTGGAATTACTCTATCTAAGAAAGACTCTCCAAAGTCTGAGGAAGAAAAAGAATACATGAAGAAGGTGCCTTATGCTTCGATAGTGGGTAGTCTCACATATGCCATGCTTTGCACATGACCAAATATTTGTTATGCAGTCCGGATTGTAAGTCAATTTTAGGCAGATCCGGGACCGAACCATTAGGTTATGGTCAAGCATATTTTCAAGTACCTGAAAAGGACTTGAGGGTATATGCTTGTGTATTTGAGTGAGGACTTAACTCCTTTAGGATACATTGATTCAGATTTCTAATTCTGTCTAGATTCTAAGAGATCGACTTCGAGTTTGGTGTTAACTCTAGGCGACGGTGCCATCAGTTAGAGAAGTGTGAAGTAAGATTACACTTCGGATTCAACTATGGAGGCCGAGAATGTGGCAGCTAGTGATGTTTTGAAAGAAGCAGTGTGGCTCCGTAAGTTCCTTGGGGATCTTGAGGTAGTTCCTGATATGCATAAGACGATATCACTGTACTGTGATAACAATGCAGTGGTAGCTAATGCTAAGGAACCAAGATTTCACAAGAAGAGTAAACATATTGATTGAAAGTATCATGTGATAAAGGACTTCATAGAAGGTAAGCATGTCGCTGTGTGTAAAATCACATCAGAGGACAATTTTACTAATCCATTCACAAAGACACTCATTGGGAGAATCTTTAAGAGGCAGTGGAAGTTATGGGGATGCGAGATTTGTCATATTTACTCACTTAGTGTAAGTAGGAGATTGTTGGACATGTATGCCCTAAGGAGTAAAAATGTAATATATTTTTAGAAACATTTTTATCAATAAAGAATTCATTTATTATATATACCAAATCTTGTCCTCTTTACGTTTATATTTGTTGAATGTATGTTAAGCAAACAATAATCTGAGACTGTCAATCTAAACCTTTAAGAATTGGGCATATGATGGACATATTATACAAAAGACACGATTTTCAAGGTGATGGTCTAAATCATAAGATCCGCTATTTAGGGAATAAAGTTGGGTGCTTTATTCATGCAAAGATTATTATATTGTCTATATACCTAACGGGAGATGGTTTGTCTTGGCCATCAGAAGTGGACTCCGTGAATAGGAACATTGGCATATTGTCATAGGTGACGATGTGTTGGATCGATACATAAAGTGATTTGATTTGGATTAATAATTCTATCTTGGCAAATCGATTCACTTTAGACAATCATATGTATTGTATCTTAATCTTGAGATGAATAGTAGGCCAGTTGTCTTGACTTGTGTCTTTTGATATATCAAAGGGTGACATTCACATTTAATAATGGAATGCTAAAAAAATAGTATGCAGCGGAATTTTAAAAGAAGATTTATATCAGAGTATTTTTCAAAACATAAGTTTGACATGCTATATGCATAAATTAATCAGATCTTACTAACCTTTGAATGCCAAAGAACTCCCCTAATTCGTGAAGAGAAATAACGTTCCGGAAGAGCCTCAACCAACTGGTTTTCTTTGCTATTCTCTATCGATGATCAGAGTGAGTGTGGGCTTACACATACAGCTCTTCCTCCAAGTGACTCTTCTTCCAACCAATTGAGAGAACCCAAAGCTAGTGTTTGTGATTTGTGAACAAAAGCTCTTAGGGAGTTTTTAGATTTTCACCAGTAGAGTGTTACTTTTAATCTCTCAATTGATCTAAATAACTTATGGGACTTACTCCCTATTTATAGAGATTGGCTCTAGGGTCAGTCCTTATCAGATAAGGTCTCAAAAATTTGAATCAGAATCAAATTCGGATCAATATCTGATGAAATCCGCGTGAAAACATGTGATTTTTGATTTGCACATAGGCAGGCCGATCTGCCTAGCCGGCAGGCTAAACTTGCCCCATCGACAGGCCAAACTTGAGGATCGGCATGCCGAACTATCGACAAAAAATCTAAGCGAATCTTTTGTTTTCCACCTGAGATTTTATAAGATAAAGTCTCAGTTTTAATTCAAATAACCCAATATAGAAGTTATCTAATTAAAACAACTTTATATAGATAATCTCTAGGAAAATAGATAGATTTCTAATAATTCTACAAGTTTATCTTGATTTAATTTTCAACCGATAAATAGACAAGAATTATCTAATCCCAATAATTTAACAAGTTTATCTTGAATTAATTTTATCGCAAAATTAATTCAACCGATAAACAGACATGAATTATTTGATTCTTTCAAATTTCAACCAATCTAATAAATCTGACATAAGTCACCAATTATTGAAAAGCATGCTGTGTCATTATAGGATTTTTGTGAGCTAGCAAAAGGGACCAAATGGACCTATATAGTTTAAGCGCTTGATAATTATGAAACCCAATATCCTAGATATACATTTTATAATTATCAACTCTAATGCTACTCCACTAAAAGCTTGGAGCTACACTCTTGAACTATATAGAATTACGAAGCCCTTATAGCTAAGTCTCCATGATATATCATAGTGTATTGTATCCCTATAGGATTATCCATAACCAGCTTAAGGACAAGTTCTGTCTTACCTTCCCGATTATTTTTATATTACGTTCCATTATCTCACTATCAGAAAACTTACCATCCAAAGATAGTATACCATTTGGTTACACCTATGTATCCAAATGGTTGAGCGCTCTAGTTTTCTAATTGCAGGATAATGCATATAAGAGGATATCAGTACTACTAAAGAGGAGCTGTGGATTTTATATCTACGAATAACAGGTCTATACTATCAAGAGTCATGCCTTCAACGTACCGACATGCATACCATTATTAAAATGTGGGAGTCACCCTTTGGTACATTAAAAGACACAAGTCAAGACAACGGGCCTACTATTCATCTCAAGATTAAGACACAATACAAATGATTGTCTAAAGTGAATTGATTTACCGAGACAAAACTATTAATCCAAATCAATTCACTTTATGTCCTGATCCAACACATTATCACCTATGACAACGTGCCTATGTTTCTATTCATGGAGTCCATCTTCGATGGCCAAGACAAACAATCTCCTAATAGGGATATAGACAACATAACAATCTTTACATGAATAAAGTGCCCAACTTTATTTCCTCGATTGCAGATCTTGTGTTTTAGATTGTCACCTTAAGAATCGTGTCTTCCGCATAATCTGTCCATCACATGCCTAATTCTTAAAGGTTTAGACTGACAGTCTCAGACTATTATTTGCTTAACATACATTCAACAAATATGAATGTAAAGAGGAAAAGATTTGGTATATGTAATAAATGAATTCTTTATTAATAAAAATGTCTCCAAAAACATATTACATTTTTACTCCTTAGGGCATACATGTCTAACAATCTCCCACTTGCACTAAGTGAGTAAATATGATAAATCTCACATTCCTATAGCTTCCACATGCCTCTCGAAGACTCTCTCAGTAAGTGTCTTCGTAAATGGATAGCTAAATTGTCCTCTAACGTGATTTTGCACACTGTGACATGCCCTCCCTCGACGAAGTCCTGTATCACTTGATACTTCCGATCATTATGCTTACTCTTCTTGTGAAATCTTGGTTCCTTAGCATTAGTTACCGCCATACTATTATCACAGTACAGTGATACCAACTTATCCATACCAGGAACTATCTCAAGATCCCCAAGGAACTTGTGGAGCCACATTGCTTCTTTCGAAGCATCACTAGCTGCCACGTACTCGGCCTCCATCGTTGAATCTGAAGTGTAATCTTGTTTCACACTTCTCCAACTAATGGCATCGTCACCTAGAGTAAACACAAACCCAGAAGTTGATCTCCTCGAATCCAGACAGGATTGAACATCCGAGTCAGTATATCCTAGAGAAGTTAAGTCCTCACCTAAATACACAAGCATATACCCTCGAGTCCTTATCAAGTACTTGAAAATATGCTTAACCGCAACCCAATGGTTCGGTCCTGGATCTACTTGAAATCGACTTACAATCCTGACCGCATAACAAATATCCGGTCATGTACAAAGCATGGCATACATGAGATTACCCATTGCTGAAGCAAAAGGCACCTTCTTCATGTATTCTCTTTCTTCCTCAGACTTTGGAGAGTCTTTCTTAGAAAGAGTAATTCCATACTTAGATGGTTGCCCACCTTTCTTGGAATCCTGCATTGCAAACCTCTTGAGAATTTTATCTATGTAGCTAGCTTGTGATAAAGCTATCATTTTGTTGTTCCTATCCCGAAAGATCTGGATACCGAGAACAAAATTAACCTCACACAAGTCCTTCATCTCAAACTGTTTGGTCAACCATAATTTGTCTGATGACAATGTCCCAATGTCACTGCCAATTAGCAGAATATCATCTACATAGAGTAGTAGAAAAGCCCCACCTTCCCATCCTTAATGTGTTTGTAAACACATGGCTCATTCACATTTTGTGAGAACCCATAAGTCTTGATCACCTGATCAAATCTTATGTTCTAAGAACAAGAAGCCTACTTAAGTCCATAAATTGACTTTAGCAGCTTATAAACCTTACCCTTTAGACCCTTGACCTTGAACCCGTCTAGTTGTTCCATATAAATGGACTCATCAAGATAGCCATTTAGAAAAGCCATCTTGATATGCATCTGCCAAATCTTGTAATCAAAAGCGGTAGCTATGGACAAGAGAATCCGAATGGACTTAAGCATGGCTACAGGCGAAAAGGTTTCCTCGTAATTGATTCCTTCCTTTTGAGTGTAACCCTTAGCTACCAGTCTAGCCTTAAAGGTTTCGACCTTTCCATCTATTCCTCTTTTCCTCTTGTAGATCCACTTACACCCTTTGGGTTTTACCCCTTCGGGAAGATCCATAAGCTCCCAGACCTAATTAGTCTCCATAGACTTCATCTCTATGTTCATGGCCTCTGTCTAGAGTTTCTAATCAACATCCTTCATAGCCTCTGCGTGAGTATAAGGATCCCTGTCATGTTTACCTGGTTCAGCCAAGAAGGCCTCCCCATTGAACATATACCTTTCGGGTTGACGCCCGATCCTCCCACTACACTAACGCCCCTTAGGTTGTTGTTCAGGTTAATTTGATCTTTCTACGCTGATCGGAATGGTTTCATTCAGAACCTCTGGGGTGATTGGATCAGTCCTTAACTCCTCAAGCACCACTTTGCTTCGAGGTTTAAAGTCGTCCATGTAACATTCCTCAAGGAAAGATGCATTAGTTGAAACCACGACTTTATTTTCCTTTGGGTTATTGAAATAACCCCCTTTAGTCCCTTTTGGATATCCTACAAATACGCAAACTTCTAAACGTGCTTTTAACTTATTTGTATCCTTAAATAGGACATGATCCGGACATCCCCATATGCGAATATGGTTTAAGGATGTCTTCCTGCCTGTCCACAACTCGTGAAGAGTTTTAGGGACCGATTTTGGAGGCACATTGTTCAAAACATAACATGCTGTTTGTAATGCATGTCCTTAAAAAGATAAAGGCAATAATGAATAACTCATCATGGACTTAACCATGTCTAATAGTCCTATTCCTTCTTTCTACTGTGCCATTTTGCTGCGGAGTGCCCAGCGCAGTCAACTAGATAAAATCCCATTCTCTAATAAGTGTCCTAAGAACTCATCAGAAGGTATTCACCACCTCGATCAGATCGAAGTGCCTTTATGGGTCTACCCAATTGTTTTTCCACTTCAGCTCGAAACTCCCTGAACTTGTCATAAGTTTCGCTTTTATGGTGCATCAGGTACACATACCCATACCTAAAGTAATAGTCAATAAAAGTGACGAAGTACTCATACCCTCCTCGTGCTTGAATGTTCATCGGTCCGCAAACATCACTATGCATAAGTTCTAGAACCCCTTCGGCCTTATTGCCCTTAGACCCAAATGGTCTTTTGGTCATTTTACCTTCCAAACAAGATTCACATTGAGGTATAGATTCCACCTTTAAGTGACTTAAAGGTCCATCCCTTACCATCCTTTTAATCCTATTCAGGTTAATATGACCAAGGCGCAAATGCCAAAGATAAGTCTTATTAGAGTGAGAAGTTTTAAGTCTTTAAGAGTTATTATCATTTATCTCAACATTAAGCAATAAGTCCATCTTAAGTTTGATAAAATATAGATTATTTTGCATCCATCTAGAACAGATAAAAGATTTGTTTTTACGAATCACCACTTTATTATTAAAAGAAACTGAATAGGAGTCTTTAAATAAATAAGATACAAAAATTAAATTCCTTTTAAATTTAGGAACATAAAAACAATCTTGCAAAATTAAATTCCTATAATTATCAAAATAAAGATGGATGTCTCCCATTGCTTCTGCTAAGACCAAGGATCCATCGCCCATCTGAAGCGTGAAGTCTTCATGAAGCAGACTTCTTGTTTCTTTGAATCCCTGTAGAGAAACACAAACATGATTAGTTGCACCAGAATCTATGACCCAAATGTCATTGGATTCCTTAACCAAACAAGTTTCTAAATACAAAAGATCACACCTACCTCCTTTGGAAAGGAAGTCCTTGCAATGCTTCTTGATGTGCCCGACCTTCCCGCAGAAGAAGCACTTAAGCTTCTTTGCATTCTTCTTCTTCTTCTTGCTCTTGTTATTAGCAAGAACAGAAGACTTCCCATTCTTAGCCCGTTGTTTCTTTCCATTCCTAGAGTTAGGATTGGAACTAGAAGCAACCGCCAAATTGGCCTCGCCACCTGTAAGAGACTCCTTAATCAGCAATTCAAAATCCTGTAACTGTTTCATCAACTCTATTAAGGTCATATCCCACCTGTTCCTTAAATTAAATGTAGCTCTAAACGGAATAAATTCCTTTGACAGAATCTCAAAGACCATAGTCATCTGAGTTTCAGCATCGATGTCGGCTCCATTAGTTTGTGCCTCAGCGAAGTAACCCATGACCAACATCATATGCTCTTTTATAGATGTCCCTAGCCTCTGCTTATAGTTTAAGTGTTTTTGAAGCGCTCCTTGTCACTTTGTTATGGCCTGGCCTCCAAACATGTCTTCAAGATTGCCCAAGATCTACTTCGCAGTCTCATAATCTTCATGTTGAGCCCGCAGCATGTTATTCATGCTGGCCATAATATAACAGTGAGCCTGATCTTTTGCATCTTTCCAGCGATCATATGCTTGGAATTGCTCATTAGTAGAGTCTCCCGTAGGCTTGGGAGGACAAGGGGTTGTTAGCATAAATTTCAATTTCTCAAAGGAAAGGACAATATCTAGGTTCTATTTTCAATTATTATAATTCTCTCTGGTTTATAGGTTTTTGTCAAGTATTGAAGATAAAGCATTTTTAGACATTGTTAATCTACAATAAAGAATCATAAACCAAACATAAGCAAACATATCATAATAATTTAGTAAGATAACACAATTATGTAAAAAACATACAAATGTGTTTATGTGTCAAAACCTTGAAAATATCACAACCTTACAACGATAATTCCCAACTCAAAATTCAACAAGCTCCTAGGGGAGTCATGTCAAATTCAATCAAGAACACAGATCCCCTCCTGATTAATATATACCATCCAAGACCCGTATGATCTAGCATATATTAATAATCATTTCTTTGGCCATTAATTTTATTAATAGAGCTCCTAAGGGAGGTTAATAATAAAATTAACATAAGTGTATAACCATCATTTAAATATTTTATCCATGATTTATAATCACCACCTAGGGGTGTGCAACTATAAATCATGCCAAAATACCTTATCCTTTCAGAGATCCAATCTGGTACATGATAGAAATCCTTTCCTAAGAGTCGAGACCACCATGTTCTTCCTATGGACCAACGATGAAGGCCTTAGGTCCTTTCTTCAAAAACCTTCTCCTACTCAATCTTTTAAAATCAAGGTTTTATTTTAAAAGACATGCATGAACAATTTTAATATGAACGGCACTCCCTATTCTATATAACATGTTATCAATATACATGGCAAATTATATTATAATGCAGACAAGCAAAGCATTAAGTAAAGTTACAAGCAAAATAATAATAAATAACTATAATATTATGGTTCCACCCTAGAGAATAAAAAACAAAGATTACAAGAGAATAATTAAAACACATTATCGATTCTTCATTCTTGAATCCTTAAGTTGTATCCTTCTTCATGTAAAGTCCATCCGTAAGTCTTTAATCCCGTATGAATCGAATACTCCAAATTTTCGGTCAAATCCATATTTAATGTTTCTCAAAATTGTCCCAAAAATAAAACTAAAACTGCATGAAAAACTGTACATTTTTTGGAGAAATTTCTAGCTCTCTGTCGGTAAGCCAATTTATGTGATTGGCCTGCCGGTCATGACCCACTGGCTAGCCGATCTTTATAGATCGGCCTATCGATTCATGACTAATCGACCTGCCAAACTAGAAGTTTGTGTTAGAAAACTAATACGCAGCAAAATTTTAAAAATTTTAAATCAGAGTATTTTTCAAAACACAAGTTTGACAAGCTATATGTATAAATTAACCTAATCTTACTAACCTTGTATTCCCCGAAAAGCTCCCGAAAACTGTATAGAGAAGTAACATTTTAGAAGAGCCTTAACCAACTGGTCTTGTTTGCTATTCTCTATCCACGATCGGAGTGAGTGCGGGCTCACATGTACAGCTATTCCTCAAGGTGATTCTCCTTCCAACCAATTGAGAGAACCAAAGCTAGTATTCATGATTTGTAAACAAGAGCTCTCAGGGAGTTTCAGATTCTCACCAACAGAGTATTACTCTTAATCTCTCAATTGATCTAAATAACTCATGAGACTCACTCCCTATTTATAGAGGTTGGGTCTAGGGTCATTCCTTATCAGATAAGGTCTCAAAAATTCGAAACAAAATCAAATTCGGGTCAATATCGGATAAGATACGCGTAAAAATGCGTGATTTTTAATTCGCGCATAGGCAGGCCGATCTGGCTGATCGGCAAGCCGAACTTGCCTCATCGGCAGGCCGAACTTTAAGATCGACATGCCAAACTGTCGAAATAAAAATCATGCTAATCTTTTATTTTTCACCTGAGATTCTATAGGATAAAGCCTCAGTTTTAATTCAAATAACCTAATAGAAAAGTTATCTAATTAAAACAACTTTATCTAGATAATCTCTAGGATAATAAATAGATTCCCAATAATTCTATAAGTTTATCTTGATATAATTTATTCAAAATTAAATCAACTGATAAAGAGACAAGAATTATCTGATCCCAATAATTCAACAAGTTTAATCTTCAATTAATTTTGTCACAAAATTAATTCAATCGATAAACAAACATGAATTATTTGATTCTTTCAAATTTCAACCAATCTAATAAATCTGACATAAGTTACCAATAATTAGAAAAGCACGCTGTATCGTTACAAGATTTTGTGAGCTAGCAAAAGGAACAAAATGGACCTATATAGTTCAAGCTCCCGATAATTATGAAACCCAATATCCCAGATATACATTTCATAATTATCAACTCCAATGCTACTCCACTAAAAGCTTGGAGTTGTACTCTCGAACTCTATAGAATTACGAAACTCCTATAGCTAAGTCTCCATGACATATCATAGTGTATTGTATCTGTCACGCCCCGGAGTACGGGAGGTGACGTGGTGGTTTAATTAAATCAATTAAGTAAAGATTTGGTTAAAAATAGGGTTTTTAGAATGAAATTTATTAATAAAAAGGTGATAATTTTAAAATCGTTTGAATAGAAAAGCTAAAGAAATAAAGCGATTCATTGTAATAATTAAACAAATAGAAATAACATTAAAATAATTAAATACGGGGTGGAACGCGTATGAGTCCCACTAGCCCACATATTGTGCACACACATATAGTACTGACAATATTATGATACAACCACAGTCCAGAATAAGAGAAAGGTTAAAGTCTTACATGCCTTGAATGATAAATTAACCTACCAAATACTTCTACT
>CAMOHE010048564.1:26212-49982 GCA_946598075.1 Artocarpus hirsutus | reverse complement strand
GCTTCGTAAGAGGGCTTTGCGGGAGAAAAATTTGGAAAAAGAGATATTATATAGATTTGTATGATAGGAAGGATTAGAGTATGGAATAGAAGAATCTTAATTTTTCGTTCTCCTCATCTATATACATATATATATATATATATATATACAAATATATATGATAACTTATTCCCAATTACGTACTATCGAGGGAAACCATTATTGATTATGAAAACAACCTTTTATGAAGTGGCGTTTGAAAATATAGTTCGAACTAAAAATTTAAATAAAAATTGGTTTGAAATTTTAAAACTTAACAAGGGAAAACATTTAAAAAATATTAGTTTGAACCACAAAATTATTGTTTGAACTTGGTTGTCAAACTTTACAAAATATTTCCTCCTTTCTTTTGCGTTTCTATTTTAAGTAGGGAAGTGATTTTTCCTCATTTTATAACAAATATCGATCCTCTCTAGTCTCTAATCTCATTTTTATTTCTATATCGTTCTTAATTATAGTCCATTTTAATCATTGATTAAAAATAAAAATATTATAGCAATTTAAATCTTGTGATTGAAAACACCATGCCAAAACCAGTTTGAACTTGTGTTTCCTAACCATTTATCAACCTCTAATAGATTCAGTTCACTCTAATATTAGAGGAGTTTTATAGTGATTTTCAAGTTCTTATGGAACACAATTCAGCTTAACACGTCAATCTATTAAGGTGTTTGAGAGCATTTGTTGGTTCAAACCAATTTTGATTAAAACCATTGTAGCATGTGAGAGTTTTATATTGCAGCTTACTTTTTCTTGACACTATAGCATGTGAGAGTTAATTTACACTGTCGTAACTAAAAATTTTGGTTGAAACTAAAAAGACTAAACACCCAATAAATTTTTTTGTTAACATACATATTTGTATGTGTTGTGAATTAGAAGTCGTAATTCTACCGAGAACGAAAAATATACGAAATGAAAAATAAATAAGAACACACGCAAAATTAATAGTGGCTCGCCCTCAATATGAGAGCTACATCTACTTTTAGCCGCTGCAAAAATAATTCACTATAATGATGAAAAAATTACAGGAAAAAAATTATACACTTTCTCTTTAGAATTATTCTCCCATCTCTTTCACTCTAATTTTTTGAGTTACATAAGAATAAGCCCCATCATCTTTTATTTATGGAGTTGTAAGAAATAAGAAACAAAAAAACCCAAAAAAACTTCTCCTCTCGTTAGACCTTGGATGCGCGTAGCCGAGCCCTTACCCTGATGCTACCGCATATGATTCCACTCTGCTTTGTATTTTTCTTCACCTCGTGTGTGGCTGTGGAGTCTATAGGCGAGGCTGCGACTGCTCTTCGTGACTCTACTCAGCCACACGTCTTTCTTTTTATGAGGATGCATGCCAGACGCTTCCAAAACTTTTTTTTTTCTCATTTTTTCTCCTTTTCTTGCTCCTTCTTAATAAAATTTTAGACTGCCGGTGAGAAAGAGGCTTCTCACCCCTCTTCCAACCCTCATGGAGACCTTATCAAAAAGGTTGATTCTTGTAATTTTTTGCACAAGATAATTATTTGAAGGGGCATAAAATTAAGCTCCACGTATGGAAAACAAAAACCTTATAATCAACTGCATTTTCTCTCTCTCTCCAATGTCTGAAACCGTACTTATCACTTTTAAATGATATAAACATTAATTCATAGAAAATAGAAATGGCTAACGTGAAGGTTCTGACTAACAACACAAAAACAATTTTTTCTACATCCATCTTATATTTTATTTATTCAAGTTTCCCATTGTTTTGTCTCAAACCCTGACGGTTTTTTATTTCGTCTTTTCTTAGACAACTTAATGAAAGGTGTACAAATATATAGCAATTCTTGCTGATGAGAAATATAAGATTCTCTTTTCTTTTAAAGTGAAAGAAATATTCTACACCATGGTTCTTCAATTATTAAATTATGTTATTTATTTTTATTATATTGCAATCATTAGTTATTGGGCATCCTTGACCGGCCCAAGTTCAATCATACCAAAGAACTAACTAACAACGGTATTGTCAGCACTAGATGGAGATAAGAGCTTCCTAGCTAGAGGGCGGTCTTTTTTTAATGCCAAATAATATTTAAATAAAAAGTACTACTTGATTTGCGTTATAAAATGTAACATGAACTTCACGTAATAAAAACTGCTTTGATGGTAGTTGTTACAGGTTTAGTAATCAACACTTAAATTTTAACGTTGAAGATCTAGTGAGCTACCCTTTTTTTTTTTTTTTTTTTTCTCCGTTGTGTATCAAATCAGTTTAGATAAAAAGGAAAACGACTTTTTCTCATTCATATTTTTTGCCCATTGGGACTGCACCAACAGAGTCTCATATTCACTAGATATGAAATCGAGAATGAGTTGGTTTGGGCTATTTTTCCTAATAAGTTAACCTTTTAGGATAAAACCTCAAAGGACTCAACAAATGATATGTATCATAGCCAAATTCTAAACGTAACCATGTGTACGTGCAAGATGAACCCCTAGAGAAAATCAGACAAAGAGTTGAATTGAAACACTCCGTTATTTTAACGGGTATGATTTTTGTAAAATCATATAAATAAAATGTCACTTTAGTATTTTTACTAAGTCTCCGTAGTAAATATTTTAAATCTACCTATCACTCACTTCTATCAACCTTGTCCCGCTACATTAATGCTTAATTAAGTAGCCTCAACTACTTGGAGACATAGAATTAATTCACCTTAACTACCAAGAGACATCGATATGTTTTCTCAACCACCTTTTTAATGCTTTTTTCATCTTCTTCTATAACTTACCCCATTTGCCCTCTCAATTATGATAGCATTATTTACTAAAAGTCTCCATGGGAGACATGATAATATTTTCATTTAATGCTCATTTAATTCTCTCCCGCTCCTCAATTATTTTGATGCCTATTTATTCAACCATCACCACTCTTTTCTCTAGTTTCTTATTTTCTCCTTTCTCACTTCAATTTTCAACTAAAGACACAAGGTATAAAGCTCCTCTAGTCTCTTCGCAACCATGACAACTATAATTTTTAGCCACGTTTGAAGCCGTTTTAGAGTCAATACAAGCTTGATTTTTAACCCAAACTTTGGTGTTTTTTAAAAGAGTTTTAAGGTAGGTTTTCTTTAATTCAAACTTGGCTTTAGTATGTATTTTCTTCATATTTAATGCATGTTTTCCTCATTATTTGCAAGAAAGGCTAAAGATATAGTTTGATGATGATTTTGGTATAAAACTCGTGAGAATATATTTATTATGATTATAGAATGTATGCTATCTATTTTGGAATGGTTTTGGAATTTTAAATGAGAATAATATGCTTTGGGTTTAAGAAAAACTTAACATTCCATAAACCTTGTATTATCTCTATGGGCAGTAGCTCTTTCTTGAAATTCTAGGATTAGATGAAAATGAATTTTGTAAATTGGTTTACATATTTTAAAAATAGACATCCTAAGCTTTCCAACGAGTTATCATGAGCCTAAATCAGAGTTATATTTTATTTTCTATGAATTTTTCAATTCTTAGGTTGGAAACTAGCAAATCTACCAGTGGTAGTATACCACCCGTCTACCTTAAGTAAACCACCCAATAACCTATGTGCTAATTGTAGATAGTGAACCTAACTTTGTTCACCTTCTAATCCCTGATTGTCTTGCAACCTTTCCAAGACCATCCTAAGTGATTTATGAATCTTTTTAGAAACTAAAATATATAGATTTATACTTAATTCATTTATGGATGTGGTTATATGTTATGCTTTAGTTTTAATTGTCCTTATGCACACCTTGGGATCAAGGGTGTGTAGAGCTTACGTTAATTAAATTCAGAGATTAAAAGATTGTTGAGAAGCTTGGAAGGTAGGGATTCTATTACTCATCTTTTGTGAGATTTTTATGGAATTAAAATTGATTGTTTTACCACAATATATATGTATTTATGTTGAACTGCTAGTATATGAGAATCACATATGAAACTATGACATGAACTCGCCCTGTATTGATTAGCGAGGAACATAATGAATTAACATATGTTGTTATAAGTTGGAAAGCATGGTTAAGAAAATTGATTCTATAAATAATGATGGAACATTGAGAAATGGTGAGACGTGAAGAGGGCGACGGTTACGTCCTTGGGCACGAATACCCTAAAAGGTAAAATAGGGGGAAGGTGATGATGCTTCTTGGGTCGAAAGTCCCAAAACGCACTGTACAGGAATCGACTTGGTGAGGACTCAGGGCTTGATGTCCCCTCATCGGAATACCCTCGGAATGTTTGGAGGGTGGCCAAGCTCGCCCATTTGGGTTTCGATAAGTTGAGTAATACTTTATGTAATGTGGATACCTAGGAATAATGATGAATGCGAATATTGTATATATGTATATGTATGAAACTTGGTAATGGTTAACTATGGTATCCACGAGATATGATCATAATAAACCTCATAATCTGGTATATGATGTAAATTAACTAACCATGCAGGTTTAATGTGGTAATGAATAAAACCTTAAGGTGAGTAATGGTTTTCCCTACTGAGCATGTTGTCGCTCATTCCCTGATATGTTCATCTTTTCAGGACTTACTAAGTGTGAGGTGGCTATAAGAAAAATAGTTGGAGAAGCTAGATAACTATATTACGTTGGGATGACTTTAAATGCAAAGAATGATCTTCATGATAATGTAAGCATCCATTGTTACTTTCTGTGACTGTATTAAGATTTGTTAAGGGTTGAAATGATGATAATGACAGTTGTATATTATTAAAATTTAAGGTGCTACATTAAACTGTGGTTATTTATTTGTTTATGTTTTTTTTTAATTTGAGAGTTTTTATTTAAGTCCCGGACAAATTACTTTAATGATTTATATTTATTTTCTAATCTTTATTTTATTTAATAAAAACTGTTAGCCCCCACTTAGGGGCGTTACATGAATCATGATGGAAAAAAATCCGTGGTGAATCTTTTAAGGAAGATGGACATATAGATCATTATTTGAGGGGCAGTAAAGACTAGACATGAAGTTTTTAAAATACTATATCGACTAGACATAAGATTGAGAATGAGTTTATAGGGCATGAATTACCCCTCTAAAAACTTTAAGATGGAACCTAAGGACCCAAGTGCTATATAAGAATCATAAAAAATTTTCCCACTATTATTATAACAATATTTTACCCCTTTTTTGAAGTAAATTTTACACCACTTTTTTTGTAGTGAATCTTAGATAATAAAAGTGTGCAAAAAGGAAAGTACTTTGAACAAGAGACGTGGGAATGAGATACAAAATTTACTTTTCAAAAGAGGGCGTGTAAATCCCAATTGGTCTAATTGCATCCGAAAGTTGAAACCCCTACTTGTCCACCTCAACCATATTCCCTTTTTTTTTTTTTTTCAAATGCTTAACCATATTCTTAAGGCTGCATAAGAACAGACAAAACCAGTACTGTCTCTCCATCTAAACTTTTCAAGACTCAAACCACGAACCCGCTTGATCGTCTTCACTCCTCACTCTCTCATCTGTCACTGCTATCACCACCACCAATTACCTTCACATCATATTACCATATCTTAGCAACTTCCTCCCCACCTCCAATGATATTGTTGCTTCTTTATATTTTTTAATCAAATAAAAACATGTTCCCTTTCTTGTAATTATATCATTATCAATCCGAATATGGGGAAATTAATTAGAATATTGAAGAAATGTTTTAAATTAGGCAAAAAATCTGTAGGAAGTTTAGCCAACCAAAATACCCAGATCTTTTGTTTCTTTGAGCTATATTTGGACAACCTGAATTGAAGGCGATTTTGTACTTGACCACTTTCTCTTTTTTTTTTTCTTTTTTTCCTTTTTTGGTGTTTTTTGGATTCGGAGTTTGTACTTGAGCTCCAAATTTGACAACTACGTCCGACCAACCCAAAAGCGTGGATAGCACACCCTCCGTTAGAAATGGGGGCATTTTGGTAAAAGAACGTAGGTGTCGCTGATGCTTCGGGCCCAATTTTGTTGGGTTCCACATTTTTTTACGGTTTAAAAAGGGGCAACTTGCAATACGCAACGTACAAGTGCGATCAATGTCGACGACAAGGTTTATAAGCTCCCACATTGGTTTTGTCGACTTTGATTTTAATTATGAGTTAGAATTATTTTTATAATAATATGTAAAAATTTTATATTATAATAATTTTTTTAATTGTTATTGTAACATATAAAAGTTTTATATTATTTATATTTAAAAAAATAATAGGAACTATTTTTATCAAACATAAAGTATATGTATGTGGCGAGGCCGTTTAAGCTGATTTAACTGCAAGACACTCTCTATATATTTAAGAATCTTGTAGAAACTTTTGTTTTATAACGTAAGCAAGTATAAATGCTCTAATATTTACATTAAAAAACAGCCTAGCAAGAGCAGCAGTACGAGAAAAATAGAATATATGCAAAAAACAAAGAAAAAGAAAAAGATAGCTACTTGGAAAATTGACACAAATACTCTAATATATTACTTTTTGTAGGGTGATTCATCCACTTTGAATCAAATTTTTTCGGAAAATGTTGTGTAACTTCATTCCTATCCAAAGCTGACTCTTCCTAAGTTAACATGTATTTGTGGGCCTTAATTTAAAAAAACCAAAAAAATATATTTTTTTTAAATAAAAGCCGACCATCGGAGTGAGGTTAAAACCTAACGAGGACAAATAAAATGCTCATTAATTATTTATTTTAAGCAATTTTCTATTTAAAACATAATTTATCCAATGTTTTGTCATAAAAAGTATATAATAATTACAATTTGATGATATGTCCGTAATTATTATCACCTATCACAAAACTTACTCTTATAAATCAAGATCTATTATTTTGTTTTTGGTTGTTCTTTCAGTTAATTTTTGACACTTAATTGACTTGTTTAACTATTTTTAGTAATTTGTTTTCATTTATGTGATCAGATTAAAATTTATTAGATGACATAATAAATATGTAGCTGCGGACATCCAACAACGCAAAAAAATTAGTACGACAATTTTTCATCTTGTGATGTGCATCTCAATATTTTAAGAATTAACGTAGGGAATAGGATCAAGAAAGTTAAAAACACGACAAGTGCTAGTTCATCCATTGGTCACATGTGGGGCTGGAGATTCGAGTAGATAACCATAACAAGTAACCCCACGATATAAGATGCATAATTGATACAGTGTTATGAATATATATATATATATATATATATATATATATTGACAATAGCAACAAATCTTAATACTTTAATATTTTGAGTAAACATAAGTTAAAAAGCTTCCCCATTGTCGTCTACGGTCTGTTTTTAAGCTTTTTTTAAGGGAAAACGCAAGCTTGCACTAATCAACGATGGATACAGTTGATTGCATTAATCGACGGTCTGATTTTTGCCAAGTGATGCCGTCATCTTGAATATACATGTACATGATTTTTTAAATAGAAGAAAAGCGCACACACAGATTTTACGAATGCATTACATGTCTGACAAAATCAGATAATCAATTATGATTACTGACTAATTAATGCGAGTTATAAACAGGATTTGCGCATCAACTACAAATTATGCTCATTTTGGTAGAATAATCAAACAAAAATAAATAAAATAACGTTTCGTTTACTGAAAGAGAAGAGAATATATAGTTACAGAGCATATCATTGGAATCACAGTGTACTAAAAGGTACAGCTCATTACACCTAATTTATTTTTATAGAAAAGAAAGTACCCAATTATTATATCCTTCACATAATCTAGAGAATTGTACGATACCTATATATATATATATATATATTGTTTCAATGTCGCTAATATGATGTAATAGAACTTTTTTTAAGGTGTGAAATCTGATTAGAATCATATTAGAATTTTTTTCCCTATAAAATTTAATATCGAACTATATATATATATATATATATATATATATATATATAATAGAAATGATTTGCCAAACCCTACAAAAAAATGCATTGCTAGACAAATCTCCATACATGTGTACGTAATCTTTTGTTTTTTTAAAGAATATATGTTTCAATGTCGTTAATATGATGTAATAGAACTTTTTTTTAAGGTGTGGAATCTCATTAGAATCATATTAAAATTTTTTCCTTTTAAAATTTAATATTGAACTATATATGTATATATATAATAGAAATGATTTGCCAATCCCTACAAAAAAAAAATGCATTGCTAGATAAATCTCCATACATGCTTACGTAATCTTTTGTTTTTGTAAAGAATATATGTTTCAATGTCGTTAATATGATGTAATAGAACTTTTTTTTAAGGTGTGGAATCTCATTAGAATCATATTAAATTTTTTTCCTTTTAAAATTTAATATTGAACTATATATATATATATATAAAATAGAAATGATTTGCCAAACCCTACAAAAAAAAATGATAAATCTCTATACATGCTTACATAATCTTTTGTTTTTGTAAAGAATATCTATGTAAGCTTGTAGTTATTAATAATAATAATTATTATTATTATTATTTTTGCCAATCAATGCAAGTTTGGCGTAATGGTCGGCAAATTAGCTGGCAAATGACAGTTTTAAATGCAGTCAGGAGACATAATTCACTCTCAATGGAGCTTCAGCCAGCGTATATACGTAGGCCAGTTGATTATCACTTGTCGCATGCACCATTCTTAACTGTGTTTTACTCTCGTTATTAAAAATTAAAATAAAAAAAAAAAAAACTGTGTTCTAATCTAACAGATTTTGGTGAAAGTGTCTTGTCTTAGACTGTAGAATATTGTTTTCTTTCTTCTTTTGCTAAACCAATAATTTTTTTTTTAAAATAAGTATTCTTTTTGGGAACATTGGCGCACCACCCATAGGGTTTGATCGTATAGTTCAACTCATTTTAGGTGCTGTGCTAGACCGTTATGCTCTGAAATAGTCCTCTCTTTCTCTTTCCCTCTCTATCTCTCTCCTCTCTATTTTTTTTTTCTCTGCTTCGTGTAATAAATTTTTTTCGTTTGGGCTTCTCATTTTTTCCCTAATTAGTAGGATGGTGCAATTTAAATCTGAGTTTAAATTTGACCAAAAAACAGCTTTGCAAAATATGTACTTTTAATTTTCATTTTTGTCGGAAATTATTGGTTCAGTATATTTTAGCCTGTTTGGTTTTGTCAAAGATAGTAGATTTCAATTCCTCCCCCCAATCACAAAAAAAAGAAAGTAGATTTCAGATTTGAAGAACAGTGAGAAAAAGGTTTCTCTCTTTTCTCTCATTGTTTGTTTGATGAAAAAGTGCAAAACAAAAGAGCAAATCGTGGGTTTTAGATCATTATTTGAGTTCTCTTCTATTTCCCAAAATTCCAGACAAATTATCTCTTCCAATCTATCGCGGGATTGTTGTTTTCTCTTCTAGGTTTTTTGAGAAATGGGCATATACATAAGGAGAGAGAGAGAGATGATCAAATGTACGACCAAGAACTCTACTCGCAAGATGGATACGGCGGCCGTGGCGCTCGCCTACGAGCCTCATGACTTATTTTAAATTTCATTTTGTTTATTTTAATCAGAGAACAAATATGCGGTCGTGTGTATCAAGATTGTTGTGCAACTCAAACATTTCACATCAGCGGATCTAATCTTGGCGGTTAAAATGAACGGGTAGTGTGCCAGACACGCGCACTATCATAGATGTTCCCATTCCTTTTAAGAGCATTTTGACAACAGAATATGAAAAACTATTATACTAATAAGGTTCTGTTTTTGACGAGGAGGTAAGATCTCAATAACATTTTATCGTTTTTTTAATTTTAATTTTAAATTTGACAAAATTTAATCACAAAATAGACTACTATCAACAATATTCATAGCTTAGAAAGCCTGTGATCTTTGTTGTAAAAGTAGAACTCTCCCGTGAAATTTAATAATATAATTTGAACCTAAAACGCTACGTGAACAAGTAAACTTTTATAAGAAAAACACTATAACAAACCAGTTTGCATTAGTTCCCAAACAAGCTAATTTGTTTACATTTTCAAGAGAGCCGTGACAGAGCATCTAAACTAAGCAGAAGTGCCTTTCACAAACAATTAAACAAAACGAAACCCATCACCCCCTTTGAGATTATCTTAATTTTTTAAGAATTTTCGTTCCCAAAGTTAGAAATTACTCACTTATATTGCATCATAAGGACAAACAAACCAAAAAATTAAATGTCTTTTTTATTAAAAAAAAAAAAAGGAAAAAAGGAAGAGGAGAGAGGAGAGAGGAAAGAATCAGCCTCCTGATTCTCTCCCATTTCTCTCCTTCTAGTGTCGCATGGGTTGACTTTACAGCGAGAACTACAAAGGCAAAGACTGATCGCATTTTGTGGCCATTCCAACGTAGGGCCCACCCTTCTAAATTCAGGCAGAATCTTTTTTTTTTTTTCTCTAACCGTTAATATATGGAAGAAAAGAAGAGAGTGTAAATCTTGAGAATACAACAAATCTGGGAATTGTTGGAGACACCGCTTCTTCAAAAGCTTATAGCTTTTTGTTCAACTCGTTTGTTGTTTTTGTTTTTGTTGTTTCATGTCCCTGGTTTCTCAGACCACTTTGCTTGGGTATTTCAGAAAAAGAAAATAAAATAAAGAAACAAAGAAAATAAAAAAAAAACCCCACTTGGGTATCTCCAAGAATCTTCACCTAGTGCCAGTGAGTAGTTATTCTTATTCATTTTTCATTTTTATTTTCTTTTTTTTTTATGTATATTTATTTCTGTTTGCTATTGTTTTGGTGTCCTGGGCCGTAGACGAGATAAGCTATATATGAATCATGTTATGTTGTATTAAACAACAAAAAAAATAAAACTTCCCATTTGTATTATATTGACGAAAAATGTTCTTCAGGAATCAGAAACTCGATATCTATTTTTTTGTTGTAAAAAATAGAAGTTTTTTTTTTCAATGCAGGCTCGAGAGTTTTTGACTGGGGACTTTCTTGGAAGAATCTGTCTGTGGGCGAAGTGGGTCATTTTTTTATTTTTATTTTTTATTCTCACTTAAAGAAAGAAAAGGAAAAAGCTCTTCCCTTTTGATTTTGCATCATCAATCCATTTCTTGCAACTTTAATTGATATGGGGAGGTTTTAGTTTCCTCTATAAGAATCTATTCTAATTTCGCTTCACTGCTCGGCGATTTAATTTTTTGACCCAACATTTTAGGATTTTCTCCTCTTATGATTTGGCGAAGTTTTTTGTGATTGCTTCTTTCCCAATTTGCAATCCAAAAGAAAAAAAAAAAAAAGATTCTTCTTGCTCAATATTCTTTGACAGTTTGGACAATACTAATAGAATTAGGGTTTGAAGAAGAAGAATCATTTTCACATACTTTCTTCTTTTTTTCTTCTAATTTGGAAGCTTTCCTTTTAGTGGTGGGGTTCTTTCTTCTTTCTTCTGTTGTTGTTCAATAAATTTTTGGGGTGTTTTGGTTTTTTTTTTTTTTTTTAATCTTTTTGCAGAATCAGAACAAGAAGAAAAGGACCACCTTTAAAAAAAAATTAATTATCACCATGGAAGAGGAGGTTTTATCACCTGCCACCATGTTGGGAGCTCCATCAGATTCAGCAGCAACAGCCATGGATTTGGACTTCATGGATGAACTCTTCTTAGATGGATGTTGGTTGGAAACCAGAGACAATGGATCTGAATTCATCCTTAACCAGAATAATAGTACTCCTACTCTTAGTTCCACTAATCCCCTTTTGGACCCTTTATTTGTGTCGCCTATTTTTGAGTCCTACAATGCCCAATTCATCACCACCACCCCATCTCACAACAAGACCAATCAAGAAGACAAGCCCAGATCAATTTTCGCCGAATTCGAGGATAAAGTTCCAGCTTTGGAGACTAGGATCACCGATGATGTTGGCGTGTTTTCTAGTGGTGGACCAGATAGAAGGTTATGGATTGGACCAAAGACTAATAATCAGGACCCTTCACCTTCTGTGGTGGAGAGGCTATACAGAGCACTTATGTACATCAAAGATGTGATTATAGACAAGGATGTTCTTGTTCAGATTTGGGTTCCTGTACATAGAGAAGGAAAGCGTGTTCTCATAACTAGAGATCTGCCTTTTGCACTTGATGATGGCTGTTCTAATCTGGCAAGATATAGGGACATTTCTGTCAAGTATCAGTTTTCAGTTGAGGAGGAGGGTAGCTCTAAGGAGATGGTTATGGGATTACCCGGGCGGGTGTTCTCCGGCAAGGTTCCCGAATGGACGCCGGATGTTCGGTTCTTTAGGAAAGACGAGTACCCGCGGCTTGTGCATGCTAAGCTGTATGATGTGCGTGGGACTCTTGCACTTCCTGTGTTTGAGCAAGGTAGCAGGAATTGCCTTGGTGTGGTTGAAGTTGTCATGACCACTCAGAAGATTAATTATCGTCCTGAGCTTGAAAGTGTTTGCAAGGCACTTGAGGTATGTTTTTTTTTTCTCACTCGCTAATCTCTGTCCCTTTTTTTTTTTTTTTGCTTTCTTCTTTTATTCTTAACTGATTTTGTGTGTGCTACAATTGCGCCGTGAATTACTGTTGATTTTGTTGTGAGAGTTGACAGAAAACAGTAGTGGAATAACTTGACCAATCAAAATTCACATCCATTTTCTTTCACAATAAATAAGGACTCATTGGGTCGGTGTCGATGAGATTGTGCTGTTACTTTTCTGACGATTTAAGCTTACTTATTGTAATCATACATGTTAGTTTCTCAGTTTAATTCATCTAAGGATCTCCTTTTTCCTTCTTTCCATGCAAGTTATTGTTATACAAAGTGGGGGGAAGTGTGATGATGTTAATCCCCTTTTTTTTTGGGAAAATTTTCAGGCTGTTGATCTTAAGAGTTCAGAAGTTTTGAGCACTCAGAATGTGAGAGTAACTCATACATTGTCTTTTTAAAGAAAAAGTTAAGAGCATTGATATTTATTACTACTGGTGATGCATCACTACACGCGTGGCAACGCAACAGAAGAATCATGTATTAAAAAGTACGACAGTTTGGTCCTACAATTCTGATACGTTCTCACATATATAGTGATTGCATTACCAATAGTGGTAGATAGCGTTTTTCTTATTTTGTGCTCAAAATTCAGATTGATTTCTAAGCAGGCATACAAGAAGCACTATCAAGCTGCATTGCCTGAGATTCAAGAGGTCTTGAGAACTGCCTGTGAGACACACAGGTTGCCCTTGGCACAAACTTGGGTTCCTTGCATCTATCAAGGTAAAGAAGGGTGTCGACACTCTGATGAAAACTACGTTCAATGCGTTTCCACTGTGGACTACGCTTGCTATGTCGCTGATCCCCACATCCAGGGCTTCCACGAGGCATGCTCCGAGCACCACCTGTTCAAAGGCCAAGGAGTTGTCGGCAGAGCCTTCTTGACCAACCAACCGTGCTTCTCGTCCGACATAACTTCCTTTACCAAGACAGAATATCCCCTATCTCACCACGCCAGGATGTTCGGGTTGCATGCTACTGTGGCCATACGCCTGCGGAGCACCCACACCGGCACGGCTGACTTTGTCTTGGAGTTCTTCTTGCCTGTGGATTGCACAGGTACAGAAGAGCAGAAGAAGATGCTGAATTCACTATCCATAATCATCCAACAATGTTGCCGGAGCCTGCGAGTTGTCACAGACAAGGAGCTCGAGGAGCAAAGTGATTTTCCAGTCAGTGAAGTGGTAGTACCTTCTTCAAAGGCTAGACCTACTACTACTGGGATCGCTTCTCTCACAGAGATCCAACAGGGTGGTACGACTACTGATGTATCATCATTTCCAGAGGAAAAACCAGGGGAATCTTCAGATGGAAAACCCTTAAATTCAAGCCTGAAACCGAGTGTTGAGTGCATTGAAGAGTGTTCCGCCATTGGTGAAGGCAGCTTCTCAAGCGTTGGTGCTGGTAAAACAGGTGAAAGAAGACGCACCAAGGCAGAGAAAACTATCACTTTACAAGTGCTTCGTCAGTATTTTGCTGGCAGCCTTAAAGATGCTGCAAAGAGCATTGGAGGTAAAAATAAAGCTGTAATTGACTTTGTATGCTTTTCCCTTTGTGTTTTAGTCGTGTGCCAGACAGTTTTGTACTGCCATTTTACACATTTTTTTATATGATTTGGATGTGATCTAACACTTGGAAATTTATAGTACCAAGAAGTATCCGCCGCTATTGTTAAGCCTGTATACTTTAAAATTCTTTGTTTTCACCATATTTCGTTTGTTCTTTGTCCACTTTGTTAGTTTGTTCCACAACGTTGAAAAGGATATGCCGGCAACATGGGATTAAGCGTTGGCCTTCACGAAAGATCAAGAAGGTAGGCCGCTCCCTACAGAAGCTCCAACTTGTTATCGACTCTGTCCAGGGTGCATCCGGTGCGTTTCAAATCGATTCGTTCTACACAAACTTCCCGGAGCTAGCTTCTCCAAACCTATTGGGAACCAGCCCATTCTCGGCCTCAAAGCCAAGCAATGATCCAAAGCCATTGTCATCGCACATGCAACAAACCGGAGGAGGCACCGGCTTGGACGCTTCTAAATCCTCGTCCTCATGCAGCCAGAGCTCGAGCTCGAGTCAATGCTGCACCAGCAGGTCACAACAGCACAACTCCATGTGGAATAATAACAACAACAACAACGTCGAATCAAGCGAAGAAATAATGGCAGGAGAGAACAATGCCAATGATGTTGTTCTCAAAAGGGTCAGAAGTGAAGTGGGTCTTAACAATGTCTGTACTCTTGAAGATGATAAAAAACTAATGCCAAGATCTCAGAGCCATAGATCTCTTGTTGAGCACAGAGAGACAGGGAAGAAGAATAACATTATCACTAGTCCTCCTTTCTTGAAAAACATTAATGGGAGATTATGTCAAGAACAAGGAGGGGATTTTCAGAGAGTGAAAGTCACGTATGGCGAGGAGAAGGCGCGTTTTCGGATGCAGAGCAACTGGGGTTTCAAGGACTTGCAACAAGAGATTGGAAGAAGGTTTGGTGCAGAAGACATGGGATTGTTCACCATAAAGTACTTGGATGATGACTCTGAGTGGGTGTTGTTGACGTGTGATGCTGATATGGAGGAGTGTTTTGAGGTGTGTCGTTCTTCTCAGAACACCACAATAAAGCTCTCTCTCCAAGTCTCTCGTCATCTCTTAGGAGGTTTTTTGGGTCCTTTGCAGTAAATTGGTCTATCACGGACACTTTTGTCTTTTTTTTTTTTTTTTATAAGTTTTGTTTATGTTTTTTAAGTTTTCGTAAATTTGTTAGATTGTTTATATTATAGCTGTAAATGTTGGATCTACAATTAAATACAAACAGATTATAACTTAATTTGGTATTTATTATTTACGAGTTAAGGCCCTTAAATCATTGTTATTAGGACCTGTTTATTTTTCAAGAACAAGATTAAAATAATTATGTAATGAAAGTTAAATTAGAGCTGTAAATAATCAAACAATACAGTAAAAATAAATGATACTAAACACGAGATTTATAGTGATTCATTCTATAATGAGAGCTACGTCCACTGGTCTTCACTATGATGAATAATTTGATACAGATTACAAAGAGGTAAGAGATTTGGTATGAAAACAATAGTAATTTTTGTGGTGTTTTTGTCCGTTTCCCCCACCGTAGGGCTGTTGCTATTATTTATAGAGAGTCTTGTGTAAGATTGTGGCTTCAATCTAATGGAAGGAGTGGGCATAGTAGTGCTTGTAGTTGTGGGACACGCGTCAATCTTTAATAGGGCTTAAATATCGGACTTCTTCTCACGTCTTATTTCATGGCTCAGCATGTATCTCCTTGTAACTACCAAGTTATGTATATCAATTCCATCAAATCGACACTTAGCGAATCCGCAACAACGAGACATGTGTAGATTCACACAAAACGAAACAAGTAGTAACTGCAATTGAACCGCAACTATCGAATTGATCAATGTCTCTAGTCGATTGAGCAATGAGCAATTGATGCTTACGATAACAATCTGTCTCGAATCAAACACTCCCATTAGTACCCCGACAGTAGCCCTTTCTCTAGCGACATCATCTGTAATTTTTGTATCTAATCTAAATATATAGTATTTATACTATAATACAATATTACAATGTCAATACTATATTTTACGGCCGCCGTGTGACGACTTGTCTTTTCGCGCAGTCACTTAATTTTCTTAAACATTGTTTCTTAAACATTAATTTTATTTACTTAGTAAGAAAAATACTGAAATAATTTTTTTTTTCTTTTTCCCCTTTGACATCCTTTAAAAGTTTCTTTAAAATTGATGCAACTTCTGTCGCCATTTAAGTTGAGACCTCATTCAACATTTGCCTTTAAAACTATTTCAAACCTTTTCTTAAAACTTAATAAGAAACATTAATTAAATCATAGTTTAAAACTTCACTTTATAATTATATAAAACAGTTCGTAAAATATATATTAAAAATTTGAAAACATTTCTTAATACTTTGACTTTATTAAAACTTTGACTTTTTTGAACTTTGAAAACATTGTATCAAATAGTGGGAAACCTTTTTCTCTGTACAGTGAAAACTTTCTGTGGTGGTATCCATATCCAAATCTTCGCAATTGTCTTTCGTAGCACCGAGCTCTTCACAACCATCCTACTGGTCACCCTTAGGACTACCACCAGCATGAAAGAACTTTTTATGAGCTTATGTTCAGTAAGTTCAAACGTAATCTCACAAATCCTTTAAACATACTTTAAAAACTTTTCTCATAAAAACCTTTCTCTTAAAACTTTTTCATAAACCTTTTGGAAAACCTTTTTTTTTTTATAAATGTTTTTCATAACACATCTCTGAAACGTTTTGTATAAACATTTTTTGTAAAACATTTCTTGAATGTTTTTCTTAAAACGTCATTCATAAACTTTTTTTTGAAAACATGAAAATATTTTTCATAAACATTTTACATAAAACATTTCGCAAAATATTTTTCATAACATATAAACATTTCATAGCAAGGAATTTAAGCAAAATCAAAATGTATGATTCAATTTATGCTCAATTATAAACTTTCAGTTATGAGCGTTTTATGAACATTCTTTTCTTATTTTAACTTTCTATTTTTGTTCTTTATCTTTTCTTACCTTACTTTAGTGCTCATACCAACATCATCAATCATGAGATCATAAACATAATACTTCCCTTGTGGAAGACTTGAGACCATCGAACACCGAGGTCTTTACCTTACATCTAGGAGGTTAAACTTTAACTTCACTTGTGTACCTCACATCAAGGAGGTCATAACTTTAACTTTACTTTCAGTAGCTCACAACAAGGTGGCTAATACGACACTTTTATTTATTATCTTTACTTTTACCTTTTTTTTAACTTGGTGAGCATAACAAATGCTTACACTTTATAGTGCTATAACTTAGCATTCTAAACATTTAGCTTGGCAAATGCAAACATGTTGCATATGATAACTTAAACTTTAAATCATATGCATAACCTGCAAACATACTTTTAATACATTGAAAATTATACCTTGAACTTTTAAAAACGTCATGCATATCAAAAGCAAATACACTTTAAACATAGTAATTGTAAATTCATTGCAAATGTTCTTTTGAATTTTAAAACTTTTTGCATAACAAATGAAAACATAATTTAAAAGCAACTTGCATAAAAATAACAAACACATTTATAAACATATACATAAATATTCAAAAATCATTTACTTCATGCTATAGGTAAGATTTGAACTTACGTGGATAACGCTTTAGCATTCCCTATTCCGTTCCTTTTCTTTTCATTAGTCGGCTTTTGTATCCTAATCAAACGACAGCCGACTTATTAGTTAACTTTTTTTTAATCGATCAACTCAATTGATAATAAAACGTAAATATTAACCTTTCTTTCCTTTTAACTTGACTTGTATACTATTAGTTTATCTTTCTTTACTTTGTACTCTGTTGCTTTTAACTTTTTAACCCATCAGGTTATTGTACCTTTTTCTTAACTCCGTAACTTATCGGGTTATCACTCTTTTTACTTATCTTTGTAATCCATCGGGTTAGCTTTTTCTTTATTTAACTTTGTAATCCACCGGATTACCTTTCTTTTACTTGAACATCCCTTATTAAATTTTCCATCTCATATGACAGTTTCATTATTTAACGTATTACGGAACATTTTTCGTCTAACAGTATTATGCTAATTCAGAGTGTTTAACTCTATTTTAGCTATTTATCTTAAAAATGACGTTTTTACCTTTAACGGGTTTTTCATCAACTTCGTAATTTTATAAAATTCATTGCTTAACTTTATAGTTCCATTACTTATATATTACGAAAAAATTCCCACCAAAGAACGTTTCCCGACATCGGGCGTTTCAGGTCTGTTTTGGCCATTTTTTATTAAATGACCGTTTTGTTGAAAAAATAGTATGCAACGAAATTTTAAAAATTTTATATTATAGTATTTTTCAAAACATAAGTTTGACATACTATATGCATAAATTAATCAAATCTTACTAACTTTGTGTATGTCGAAAAGCTTCCTTAATCTGTGTAGAGAAGTAACGTTCCAGAAGAGCCTCAACCAACTGGTCTTCTTTGCTATTCTCTATCCATGATCAAAGTAAGCATGGGCTCACACGTATAGCTCTTCCATCAGGTGTCTCTCCTTCCAACCAATTGAGAGAACCCAAAGCTAGTATTCTCGATTTGTGAACAAGAGCTCTCAGGGAGTTTTAGAATCTCACCAGCAGAGTTTTAATCTTGATCTCTCAATTGATCTAAATAACTTACGTGACTTACTCTCTATTTTATGGAGGTTGGGTCTAGGGTCAGTCCTTATATGATAAGGTCTCAAAAATTCGAATCAGAATCAAATTCGAATTAATATTTGATGAAATCTGCATAAAAACACGTAATCCTTTTATCGAACATCGGTAGGCCGATCTGCCTAACCGACAGGCCGAACTTGCCCCATTGACAGGCCGAACTTGAAGATCGGCATGTTGAATTGCTGATAAAAATCTTAGCGAATCTTTTATTTTTCACCCGAGATTCTATAGGATAAAGTCTTAGTTTTAATTCAAATAACTCAATAGAAAAGTTATCTAATTAAAAAAACTTTATCTAAATAATCTCTAGAAAAATAAATGAATTCCTAATAATTCTACAAGTTTATCTTGATTTAATTTATTCAAAATTAAATCAACTGATAAATAGACAAGAATTATCCGATCCTAATAATTCAACAAGTTTATCTTGAATTAATTTTGCCACAAAATTAATTCAACCGATAAACAGACATGAATTATTTGATTCTTTTGAATTTCAACCAATCTAATAAATCTGACATAAGTTACCAATTATCGAAAAAGCACGCCGTATCGTTACAGGATTTTATGAGCTAACAAAGGGGACCTAATGGACCTATATAGTTCAAGCTCCTGATAATTATAAAACCCAATATCCTAGATATACATTTCATAATTATCAACTCCAACGCTACTTCACTATAAGCTTGGAGCTGCACTCTCGAACTATATAGAATTACGAAGCTCGTATAGCTAAGTCTCCATGACATATCATAACGTATCATATCCCTATAGGATTATCCATAATCGGCTTAAGAACAAGTTTTGTCTTACCTTCTCGATTATTTTTATCTTACTTTCCATTATCTCACGATCAGAAAACTTACCATCCAAAGATAGTATACCATTCGGTTACACCTATGTATCCAAATGGTTGAGCGCTCTAGTTTTTCAATTACAGGATAACACATATAAGAAGATATCACTACTCCTAAATAGGAGCTATAGATTCTACATCTATGAATAATAGGTCTACGCTATCAAGAGTTATACATCCAACGTACCAGCATACATACCACTATTAAAACGTGGGTGTCACCCTTTGGTACATCAAAAGACACAAGTCAAGACAACGGGCTCATTATTCATCTCAGGATTAAGATACAATACAAATAATTGTCTAAAGTGAATTGATTTGCCAAGACAAAATTATTAATCTAATTCACTTCACTTTATATCCTGATCCAACACATCGTCACCTATTACAATGTGCCAATATTTATATTCACTGAGTCCACCTCCGATAGCCAAGACAAACCCTATCCTAATAGAGATATAGACAACATAACAATATTTACATGAATAAAATGCCCAACTTTATTCCCTCGATTGCAGATCTTATGATTTAGACCGTCACCTTAAGAATCATGTCTTCCGCATAATCTGTCCATTATATGCTCAATTCTTAAAGGTTTAGACCGACAGTCTCAGACTATTGTTTGCTTATTATACATTCAACAAATATGAACGTAAAGAGGACAAGATTTGGTATATTAATAATAAATAGATTTTTTATTGATAAAAAGTCACCAAAAAAACGTATTACATTTTTACTCCTTAGGGCATACAAGTCTAACACGTTTTTCTTTCATTCTTTCCTTAACTAAACTTTAAATCCTTTAAAACTTAGCATTTATGATTACTCACTGCCCACAATAGTGCAGGAAGCCAATATTCCCTAGTGAAAATGTAGCTTTTACACAATTTATGTTTTTGGCCCAAAATACAAAGATATTTACATTTTTACCCCTAGAACCAAAAGCGACCAATTTAGACCATAACGTTCAGTTTTTTGCAAGGAACAAAACTTACAAAAGCTCCTTAGTTGAATTCTAAACTTTTCATAATGTTTTCATTTCTTGAAATTTTGGTGCTCAAAATTTCATCAAATCATAACTCCTCAACCGAGCAGAATTTTGACAAACTGTCTACATTATCCTAATAGTTTTGATGAGTTTTACAACTTTCGTGTTTTAACTTTCCTCAAATTCTAATGTTAATGTGGAGTTTTGGGCTGATTTTAAAATCTACCTAGAATTAGCAAAACTTTGCAATTTAGTCCTTTTAAAATTTTACAAAACTTTATTCATAAAAGTTGTTTCTCTCACTATTTTGGCAAATTCTAGACCTTACTTAGAACATCATTTGGCCACTAATGCTCTCAAAACCTCATTCCTTTGAAACTAGTTAAACTTTACAAAGCTTAACCATTTTTCATTTTTAACCTCAAAACCCTTATTTTCTTTCTTTCTATTGTCACCACCATAATCATAGAATATAAACAATCATACCATAATGTTTATTTACATGCCATAGTCCAAAAAATTTCATTAAACACTTGGTATGCATATTTTTAGCATAAATTTTCAAGTAAAAAGTTTAGGGATTTACCTAAACTTTGCCAACCTTTTTTATCGTTCTTTGCCAAGCTCAAAAACTGTGTCATGTCTTCTCCACAAAAACCATGACAAAACCCAATGAAGACCCATCCAAATCATGGATAAAACCCTTAAGCATAATAGGAAAAGCTTGGGTTTTTACCTTGAAAATTCTTTAATCTTCTTCTCCTTCACTTAAACTTGCTTTAATGCATGATTTGAAGTTTGAAATTCATCAAACTTTTGAGAAAGAATTCCTAAGGGGGACGGTTTTCTTAGGAGAAATATGGAGCATTTTTTTCTTTACTTTTGGTTATTATTTCATGCATCATATGATAAATACTACTTGATTTCTTTCTAAATTTGATGACTCACTATCATAAGTCATCACTAACATTATTTGTGATTAAAAAGGTGGCTTAGCTTGGCATTATTTGATTTGGCCACCTCAAGGGATTTTTTTTGTAAATTTCCACTAAATTTGATCACTTGTCATCATCTAGCTTAACTTGGCAATGTGTAATTAGGCCACCCAAGGGGATTTGGTGGTAATTTTTCATTCGTTGTGGTGTCCATGGTGGGTCCTATGAAAACTTTCTACACAGTCTAAAATTATACTGACAGTATTTTTTCTATACTGTCGGTATTCCTTTCTATACAATTCATGAGGTCCAACAACCTCCCATATTTATTTACATCCACCACATAATGTAATTCTAATATTATCCAACTTTGTATAGTCTAAATTTGTACTGATAGTATTTTTCTTATACTGCTAGTATATTTCCTATACTACTACAACATTCCTTATTCATCCAAATTCTTCAAACAGTATTATTCTTATATTGTTTTAACTTAAACAGTTTAATTTCTGTACTGTTTAACCTTAACTAGTCTAATTCTTACATCACATTACTTTTACAGTGTAATTTTTATACTACATAACTTTATCAGCGTACTTTCTTACACTGTATTATTCTAATACTATATAATTTTTCATGTTATTAAACAATATTTTTTCCTTTAACTGTATCTTTGTCTTAACATAGTCCTTAACTTATTGCAATTTTAATACATTAGAAATTCTCAAGTGTTACATGCCGGCAATCTGACAAAGTCACCGATGAAATATTGTATTTACACAATAATATAGTATTTCAAGTTTAATACGTATTTTTGGGTTGCTAACGGTTAGCAAAATTTTGTATTTACACTATAATATAGTATTTTAAGGTTAATACTGTATTTTTTCACAGCTGGCGGTCTGGTGAAGTTGCTAATGAAATTTTGTATTTACATGGTAATACATTATTTAAAGGTTAATACTGTATTTTTCAGTTGTCAGTGAAATTTTATACTCATATGGTAATACAGTATTACAAGGTTAATATTATATTTCTTAGCCACTGGCAGTTTAGCGAAGTTTTTCATAAAATTTTGTATTTATACGGTAATATGGTATTACTCCAATAATTATTGTATTTTTCAGCCACTAGTAGTCCAACGAAGTCATTGGTGAATTTTTTTTATTTACACGGCAATACAGTATTACCAGAATAATATTATATTTCTCGACCATCGACGCTATCGGTAGGAGAAGAGGGTGAGAAATATGGAGGAAAAAGATCTAGGGGTATTTTGGAGGTTTTTGTTTTCAATTTCTCATGAGATATTACTTAATTTCGTATGATATGCTATTTATTACACGTTTTAAAATTATATGACATTATTTACCAACTTTTGAGCAAAATCTGCAATTTTGCTCTTTCTCTTTTTATTTAGTAAATATTGTATTTACTTTAAAAATCACAAATTTGAACATTGACGAAAAAGTAAGAGAGTTCTTAGCACTATCGTTCCAACAACTATAGTACTTTCACATACTACTATGTAAGCCAAAAACGAGCTACATTGTAAAGCTCTTACGTTCTATAGTAAATTAATTTCAACTATATTGCCAAATATACTCTAAGAATTTATGGTGGAGCTATATATAAATGAGTGGGGTTATGTGCTTCTATTCAGTTTTTGAACGTTAGATTTTTACCCGCAAAATGTCTCAAAAATTATAAATCTGTACTCCTTGTTAGAAATATTATATATATATATATATATATAATAATGCCTCTATAATACTTTTGTTTTTGGTTTTTCAACATGCTCCATCTTTTGTCGGAATGATGAGCTATGTTTTATCGCGGTTTGCAAATATTCTTTTATTGTCATTTTTCTATTGTTTTTAATTTTTATTTTTGAAATTGGGGTGGCAGATTTGAAGTTTTCGCTTTGTGGTAGAATCAGGTGTAAAATTATTATTAGACTATGCCTATTATCACCGTTGTTTTTAGTTTATGATGGTTCTTTTTCATTGTTCTTTCTCATTTCATTGTCGTTTTCTATTGGATGTCGTTTTTTAATTTCTACAGGTTTTTTTATTTGCTGTCGTCTAGAGGTGTGTATGTTGCTTTTGTTTTATTGTCGTGTTTGATGTTTTG
>CAMOHE010048564.1:0-23709 GCA_946598075.1 Artocarpus hirsutus | reverse complement strand
AGTGAAAGTCACGTATGGCGAGGAGAAGGCGCGTTTTCGGATGCAGAGCAACTGGGGTTTCAAGGACTTGCAACAAGAGATTGGAAGAAGGTTTGGTGCAGAAGACATGGGATTGTTCACCATAAAGTACTTGGATGATGACTCTGAGTGGGTGTTGTTGACGTGTGATGCTGATATGGAGGAGTGTTTTGAGGTGTGTCGTTCTTCTCAGAACACCACAATAAAGCTCTCTCTCCAAGTCTCTCGTCATCTCTCAGGAGGTTTTTTGGGTCCTTTGCAGTAAATTGGTCTATCACGGACACTTTTGTTTTTTGTTTTTTTTATAAGTTTTGTTTATGTTTTTTAAGTTTTCGTAAATTTGTTAGATTGTTTATATTATAGCTGTAAATGTTGGATCTACAATTAAATACAAACAGATTATGACTTAATTTGGTATTTATTATTTACGAGTTTGGGCCCTTAAATCACCGTTGTTAGGACCTGTTTAGTTTCCAAGAACAAGATTAAAATAATTATGCAATGAAAGTTAAATTGAAGCTGTAAATAATCAAACAATAGAGTAAAAATAAATGATACTAAACACGAGATTTATAGTGATTCACTCTATAATAAGAGCTACGTCCACTGATCTTTACTATGATGAATAGTTTGATATAGATTACAAAGAGGTAAGAGATTTGGTATGAAAACAATAGTAATTTTTGTAGGGTTTTTGTCCGTTTCCCCCACCGTAGGGCTACTGCTATTATTTATAGAAAGTACTGTGTAAGATTGTGGCTTCAATCTAATGGAAGGAGTGGGCATAGTAGTGCTTGTAGTTGTGGGACACACGTCGATCTTTAATAGGGCGTAAATATCGGACTTCTTCTCACGTCTTATTTCGTGGCTCAGCATGTATTTCCTTGTAACTACCAAGTTATGTATATCAATTCCATCAAATCGACACAGCAAATCCGCAACAGCAAGACATGTGTAGATTCACACAAAACGAAACGAGTAGTAACTGCAATCGAACCGCAACTATCGAATTGATCGATGTCTCTAGTCGATTGAGCAATGAGCAAGTGATGCTTACGATAACAATCTGTCTCGAATCAAACACTCCCATTAGTACCCCAACAGTAGCCCTTTCTCTAGCAACATCATTTGTAATTTTTGTATCTAATCTAAATATATAGTATTTACACTATAATACAATATTACAATGTCAATACTGTATTTTACAGCCGTTGTGTGATGACTTGTCTTTTCGGACAGTCACTTAACTTTTTTAAACATTAATCTTACTTACTTAGTAAGAAAAATACTAAAATAATTTTTTTTTCTTTTTCCCCTTTGACATCCTTTAAAAGTTTCTTTAAAATTGATGCAACTTCTGTTGCCATTTAAGTTGAGACCTCGCTTAACATTTGCCTTTAAAACTATTTCAAACTGTTTCTTAAAACTTAATAAGAAACATTAATTAAATCATAGTTTAAAACTTCACTTTATAATTACATAAAACAGTTCGTAAAATATATCTTAAAACTTTGACTTTTTTGAACTTTGAAAACATTATATCAAATAGTGGGAAACCTTTTCTCTGTATAGTGAAAACTTTATATGGTGGTATCCATATCCAAATCTTCACAATTGTCTTTCGCAGCACCGAGCTCTTCACAACTATCCTACTGGTCACCCTTAGGACTACCAACAGCATGAAAGAACTTTTTATGAGCTTATGCTCAGTAAGTTCAAACGTAATCTCACAAATTCTTTAAACATACTTTAAAACTTTTCTCATAAAACGTTTTTCATAAACCTTTTGGAAAACCTTTTTTTTTTATAAATGTTTTTCATAAAACATCTCTGAAACGTTTTGCATAAACATTTTTTGAAAAACATTTCTTGAATGTTTTTCTTAAAACATCATTCATAAACCTTTTCTTGAAAACATGAAAATATTTTTCATAAACATTTTACGTAAAACATTTCGCAAAATATTTTTCATAACATATAAACATTTCATAGCAAGGAATTCAAGCAAAATCAAAACGTATGATTACATTTATGCTCAATTATAAACTTTGAGTTATGAGCGTTTTATAAACATTCTTTTCTTACTTTAACTTTCTATTTTTGTTCTTTATCTTTTCTTATCTTACTTTAGTGCTCATACCAACATCATTAATCATGAGATCATAAATATAATGCTTCCTTTGTGGAAGACTTGAGACCATCGAACACCGAGGTCTTTACCTTACATCTAGGAGGTTAAACTTTAACTTTACTTGTGTACTTCACATCTAGGAGGTCACAACTTTAACTTTACTTTCAGTACCTCACAACAAGGAGGCTGATACGACTCTTTTATTTATTATCTTTACTCTTACATTCTTTTTAACTTTGTGAGCATAACAAATGCTTACACTTTATAGTGCTATAACTTAGCATTCTAAACATTTAGCTTAGCAAATTCAAACATGTTGCATATGATAACTTAAACTTTAAATCATATGCATAACCTGCAAACATACTTTTAATACATTGAAAATCATACATTAAACTTTTAAAAACGTCATGCATATCAAAAGCAAATACACTTTAAACATAGTAATTGTAAATTCATTGCAAATCTTCTTTTGAACTTTAAAACTTTTTGCATAACAAATGAAAGCATACTTTAAAAGCAACTTGCATAAAAATAGCAAACACATTTATAAACATATACATAAATATTCAAAAATTATTTATTTCATGCTATAGGTGAGATTTGAACTTACCTAGATAACGCTTTAGCATTCCCTATTCCGTTCCTTTTCCTTTCATTAGTCGGCTTTTGTATCCCAATCAAACGATAACCGACTTATTAGTTAATTTTTTTTTTATCAATCTACTCGATTGATAATAAAACGTAAACATTAACATTTCTTTCCTTGTAACTTGACTTGTATACTATCGGTTTATTTTTCTTTACTTTGTACTCCGTTGCTTTTAACTTTTTAACCCACCAGGTTATTGTACCTTTTTCTTAACTCTGTAACTTATCGGGTTATTACTCTTTTTACTTATCTTTGTAATCCATCGGGTTATCTTTTTCTTTATTTAACTTTGTAACCCACCGGGTTACCTTTCTTTTACTTGAACATCCCTTATTAAATTTTCCGTCTCATGTGACGGTTTCATTACTTAACGTATTACGGAACATTTTTCGCCTAACAGTGTTATGCTAATTCAGAGTGTTTAACTCCGTTTTAGCCATTTATCTTAAAAATAACGTTTTTACCCTTAACGGGTTTTTCATCAACTTCGTAACTTTATAAAACTCATTGCTTGACTTTATCGTTCCATTACTTATATATTACGGAAAAATTCCCACCAAAGAACGTTTCTCGACATTGGGCATTTCGGGTTTTGTTTTGGCCATTTTTTATAAAATGACCATTTTGTTTGAAAAATAGTATACAGCGAAATTTTAAAAATTTTATATTAGAGTATTTTTCAAAACATAAGTTTGACATACTATAAGCATAAATTAATCAGATCTTACTAACCTTATGTATGTCGAAAAGCTTCCTTAATCTATGTAGAGAAGTAACGTTCTAGAAGAGCCTCAACCAGCTGGTCTTCTTTGCTATTCTCTATCCACGATCGGAGTGAGTGTGGGCTCACACGTATAGCTCTTCCACCAGGTGACTCTCCTTCCAACCAATTGAGAGAACCCAAAGCTAGTATTCGTGATTTGTGAACAAGAACTCTTAGAGAGTTTTAGAATCTCACCAGCAGAGTTTCACTCTTAATCTCTCAATTGATCTAAATAACTTATGTGACTTACTCTCTATTTATAGAGGTTGGGTCTAGGGTCAGTCCTTATCAGATAAGGTTTCAAAAATTCGAATCAGAATCAAATTCGGATCAATATTTGATGAAATCTATGTAAAAACGCGTAATCTTTTTATCGCACATCAGCAGGCTGATCTGCCTAACCGACAAGCCGAACTTGCCCCATCGACAGCCAAACTTGAAGATCGGCATGCCGAATTGTTGATAAAAATCTTAGAGAATCTTTTATTTTCCACCTGAGATTCTATAGGATAAAGTCTTAGTTTTAATTCAAATAACGCAATAGAAAAGCTATCTAATTAAAACAACTGTATCTAGATAATCTCTAGAAAAATAATGAATTCCTAATAATTCTATAATTTTATCTTGATTTAATTTATTCAAAATTAAATCAACTGATAAACAGACAAGAATTATCAGATCCCAATAATTCAACAAGTTTATCTTGAATCAATTTTGCCATAAATTTAATTTAACCGATAAACAGACATGAATTATTTGATTCTTTTGAATTTCAACCAATCTAATAAATCTGACATAAGTTACCAATTATCGAAAAAACACGCCGTATCGTTACAAGATTTTGTGAACTAGCAAAGGGGACCTGATGGACCTATATAATTTAAACTCTCGATAATTATGAAACCCAATATCCCATATATACATTTCATAATTATCAACTCCAACGCTACTCCACTATAAGCTTGGAGCTACACTCTCAAACTATATAGAATTACGAAGCCCATATAACTAAATCTCTATGACATATCATAATGTATCATATCCCCATAGGATTATCCATAATCGGCTTAAGGACAAGTTATGTCTTACCTTCTTGATTTTTTTATCTTACTTTTCATTATCTCACCATCGAAAAACTTACCATCCAAAGACAGTATACCATTCAGTTACACCTATGTATCCAAATGGTTGAGCGCTCTAGTTTTTTAATTACAGGACAACGCATATAAGAAGATATTACTACTCCTAAAGATGAGCTATGGATTTCATATCTATGAATAATAGGTCTACGCTATCAAGAGTCATACCTTCAACGTACCAGCATGCATACCACTAATAAAATGTGGGTGTCATCCGTTGGTACATCAAAAGACATAAGTCAAGACAACGGGCCCATTATTCATCTCAAGATTAAGATACAATACAAATGATTGTCTAAAGTGAATTGATTTGCCAAGACAAAATTATTAATCTAAATCAATTCATTTTATGTCCCGATCCAACACATCGTCACCTATGACAATGTGCCAATGTTTCTATTCATGGAGTCCACCTCCGATGGCCAAGACAAACCATCTCCTAATAGGATATAGACAACATAACAATATTTACATGAATAAAGTGCCCAACTTTATTCCCTCAATTGCGGATCTTATGATTTAGACCGTCACCTTAAGAATCGTGTCTTCCGCATAATTTGTCCATCATATGCCTAATTCTTAAAGGTTTAGGCCGACAGTCTCAGACTATTGTTTGCTTATTATACATTCAATAAATATGAACATAAAGATGACAAGATTTGGTACATTAATAATAAAAAAATTCTTTATTGATAAAAAGTCACTAAAACATATTACATTTTTACTCCGTAGGACATACATGTCTAACACGTTTTTCTTTCATTCTTTCCTTAACTAAACTTTAAATCCTTTAAAACTTAGCATCTATGATTACTCACTGCCTACAATAGTGCAGGAAAACAATGTTCCCTAGTGAAAACGTAATTTTTACGTAATTTATGATTTTGGCCCGAAATACAAAGATATTTACATTTTTACTCCTGGAACCAAACCAATTTAGACCATAACGTTCAATTTTTTGCAAGGAACAAAACTTACAAAAGCTCCTTGGTTGAATTCTAAACTTTTCATAACGCTTTCATTTCTTGAAATTTTGTTGCTCAAAATTTCGTCAAATCATAACTCCTCAATTGAGCAGAATTTTGACAAACTGTCCATATTGTCCTAACAGCTTTGATGAGTTCTACAACTTTCGTTTTTAACTTTCCTCAAATTCTAATGTTAACATGGACTTTTTGGCTGATTTTTAAATTTACATAGAATTAACAAAACTTGCAATTTAGTCCTTTTGGAATTTTATAAAACTTTGTTCACAAAAGTTGTTTCCCTCACTATTTTGGCAAATTCTAGACCTTACTTAGAACATCATTTGGCCTCTAAGGCCTTCAAAACCTCATTCCTTTGAAACTAGTTAAACTTTACAAAGCTTAACCATTTTTAATTTTTAACCTCAAAACCCTTATTTTCTTTCTTTCTATTGTCACCACCATCATCATAGAATATAAAACAATCATACCATAATGTTTATTTACATGCCATAGTCCAAAACATTTCATTAAACACATGGTATGCATATTTTTAGCATAAATTTTCAAGTAAAAAGTTTAGGGATTTACCTAAAATTTGCCAACCTTTTTTATCCTTCTTTGCCAAGCTCAAAACTGTGTCATGTCTTCTCCACAAAAACCATGACAAAACCCAATGAAGACCCATCCAAATCATGAACAAAACCCTTGAGCATAACAGGAAAAGCTTGGGTTTTTACCTTGAAAATTCTTCAATCTTCTTCTCCTTCACTTAAACTTGCATTAATGCATGATTTGAAGTTTGGAATTCATCAAACTTTTGAGAAAGAATTCCTAAGGGGGGACGGTTTTCTTAGGAGAAATATGGAGCATTTTTTTTCCTTTACTTTTGGTTATTATTTCATGCATCATATGATAAATACTACTTGATTTCTTTCTAAATTTGATGACTCACTATAATCAGTCATCACTAACATTATTTGTGATAAAAAGGTGGCTTAGCTTGTCATTATTTGATTTGGCCACCTTAAGGGATTTTTTTTGGTAAATTTCCACTAAATTTGATCACTTGTCATCATCTAGCTTAACTTGGCAATGTGTAATTGGGCCACCCAAGGGGATTTGGTGGCAATTTTTCATTCGTTGTAGTGTCCATGGTGGGTCCCACGAAAACTTTCTACACAGTCTAAAGTTATACTGACAATATTTTTCCTATACTGTCGGTATTCCTTTCCATACAATTCATGAGGTCCAACAACCTCCCATACTTATTTACATCCACCACATAATGTAATTCTAATTTTATCTAACTTTGTATAGTCTAAATTTATACTGATAGTCTTTTTCTTATACTGTTGGTATATTTCTTATACTACTACAATATTTCTTATTCATCCATATTCTTCAAACAGTATTATTCTTATACTATTTTAACTTAAACAGTCTAATTTTTGTACTGTTTAACCTTAAATAGTCTAATTCTTACACTATATTACTTTTACAGTGTAATTTTTATACTACATAACTTTATCAACGTACTTCCTTACACTGCATTATTCTAATACTATATAATTTTTCATGTTATTAAACAATATTTTTTTCTTTAACTGTATCTTTGTCTTAACATAATCCTTAATTTATTGCATTTTTAATACATTAGAAATTCTTAGGTGTTACATGCCGACGGTCCGACAAAGTCACCGGTGAAATATTGTATTTACACTATAATACAGTATTTCAAGATTAATACGTATTTTTGGGCTGCTGACGGTTCAACAAAATTTTATATTTACACTATAATATAATATTTCAAGGTTAATACTGTATTTTCCCACCGCTGGTGGTCTGGCGAAGTTGCCGATAAAATTTTGTATTTACATGGTAATACATTACTTAAAGGTTAATACTGTATTTTTCAGTTGCCGGTGAAATTTTATACTCATATGGTAATACAATATTACAAGGTTAATATTATATTTCTTAGCCACTGGTAGTTCAGCGAAGTTTTTGATGAAATTTTGTATTTATATGGTAATATAATATTACTCCAGTAATTATTGTATTTTTCAGCAGCTGGTAGTCCAACGAAGTCGTAGGTGAATTTTTTTTATTTACACAGCAATACAGTATTACCAGAATAATATTATATTTATCGACCATCGACGCTGGCGATAGGAGAAGAGGGTGAGAAATATGGAGGAAAAAGATCTAGGGGTATTTTGGAGGTTTTTGTTTTCAATTTCTCATGAGATATTACTTAATTTCTTATGATATACTATTTATTACACGTTTTAAAATTATATGACATTATTTACCAACTTTTGAGCAAAATCTGCTATTTTGCTCTTTCTCCCTTTATTTAGTAAATATTGTATTTACTTTAAAAATCACAAATTTACACATTGACGAAAAAGTAAGAGAGTTCTTAGCACTATCGTTCCAACTACTATAGTGCTTTCACATACTACTATGTAAGTCAAAAACGAGCTACAGTGTAAAGCTCTTACGTTTTATAGTAAATTAGTTTCAACTACATTGCCAAACATACTCTAAGAATTTATGGTGGAGCTATATATAAATGAGTGGGGTTATGTGCTTCTATTCAGTTTTTGAACGTAAGATTTTTACCCGCAAAATTTCTCAAAAATTATAAATCTGTACACCTTGTAAGAAAAAAAATATAATAATGCCTCTATTATACTTTTGTTTTTGGTTTTTCAACATGCTCCATCTTTTGTTGGAATGATGAGCTATGTTTTATCGCGGTTTGCAAATATTCTTTTATTGTCATTTTTTATTGTTTTTAATTTTTATTTTTGAAATTGGGGTGGAAGATTTGAAGTTTCACTTTGTGGTAGAGTCAGGTGTAATATTATTATTAGACTATGCCTATAATCACCGTTGTTTTTAGTTTATGACGGTTCTTTTTCATTGTTCTTTCTCATTTCATTGTCGTTTTCTATTGGATGTCGTTTTTTAATTTCTACAGGTTTTTTTATTTGCTGTCGTGTAGAGGTGTGTATGTTGCTTTTGTTTTATTGTCGTGTTTGATGTTTTGTCATACTTCAATTTGCCATTTCCTTTTTATTTTTTGTCGTCTAAAAGTGACGAATTATCGTTTTTGCTTTTGTTATCGGTTTGTTTCCTTTTTTATATTGTCATTATGGAGATGAATTGTCGTTTTTGCATCTGTTATGTTTTTCTATTATATTTACTATTGATTATTTTATGTTGTCGCTTGCTTTAGTTGCTTATATATTTATGGTCCGTTATTGTCGCTTCCAAAATCTTCGTTTCCGGTACCATTGTCGTCTTCTCTTTGATTGATGTTTGTCTATATATGAATCTATCGCTGGTCGCATTTTAATTGTTTTGTCACTCTTCTTTGTGTTTTTATAATTTAATAGATCTTTGTCGTTTCAATGTTTCCGTCGTTTTTCCTTTGATTGCGTCCCACTTTTATGCTAGTCTCATTCTGATTTTCTTCCCTCTAGTCGTTTCGTGGTTTTAACTTTGGTTTTAATTTTCATTTTCGTTCTTTTATCTTGGCTTCTGTATATATAAATTCACCGATGAGAATTTATAGTGGTTTGGCTTGAAATGGCCTACATCCATATTAGTTTACTTCACTATTATTTTTGGTGAAAGTTACACACTCAATATCTCTCACAAAAACACTCAACATAATCCTCACACAAATTTGACGGAGTAACTCTTAAGACTCTAAAATCCGAATCCCCCTCTCAGTCTTGTCCCCTTTTATTTATAGGGCCTCTGACTTGTATAACCGTCATCTCGAAGGTAACTATTTCTTGAAGGGTAACCATTCTTCTCACATTTTCCCTTCCTGAGTGAAGCCATGTCTTTCGGTCTAGAAGAGAAGCCCTTCGTCTTCCACCTGGAGAAAACTGCACCTGCGTTCAACCTCTTTGAGAGAGCAACTTTTCTCGTCTTTATGATGCTTGAAGTGATGGTTACCCCGAAAAATGCGGACATAGTGGAATGATGGGTTCAAGCAAAAAGCTTCGTTGAATTACTAGTGGTGAGGTCATCTTGCATTGAGCCATGACCTCGCATGGCATGAGGTCACACATGGCCACACGCTTTCACAATGCAAGCTCATTCAAGGTTGTGAGCTTGCTAAGGATGCGAGCTTGGCTTAAATGCAATCTCGCGGAACGTGTGATCTCTCCATGGAAGCGAGCTTGGATTGGATGTGAACTTGAACGTGAGCTTGGATGGAAGCTCGCGAAGGGTGCAAGCTCACCAAGGATGAAAGCTCGTTGAGGCATGAGCTCCTCGAGGCATGGGCCTGTTGTGTCGTCAACCTTGAGGTGCCCGTGAATTCACTCCATCACGTTTCCATGAAGACATTAGCTTGAGCTAGTGTGGCCGGTGTTAGTGTGAACATCCCTTCAGCCTCTAAGTGCATTCCCATTTTTCAACTTCGACATTAAGCTGAAATTTTAACAGGAGCTGTTAATGGAGCAAAAGAGTCTTTTTGAGCTAATAGCAACTCGTTGTTTTAGATCATTTAAAGCTCCTTAAATTACTTGGGTCGGGTTTACATCGAGGATTCTAGCTTTCGGGTTGTCGACATGACATGCTGACCTTGATCATTGAAAATCGAGGTATATGTCGTTTTTCGTTGTGACTGTCGTCGTGGTTAATTGCCATTTTGAACATTATTTGTCGTTTTTATGCATTTAACGTTTTGAAGAATTTTTCTCCCAGTTTGTTATGTTCCGATGGGCTTGTGGAAAGCAATCATCGCTCAATAAAGAGAGGGGAAGAAAAATTCTTTTTTTCTAATTTCAGCAAAAAATTCTTTTTTCTAATTTCAGCTCAACAGCAAATTCCAGATATATATAGATGGGTGAGAAATTGGGTTTATGTTATAACTCTCTTTTCTGCTGGTTTTCTTTTTTACTGAGTAATTAACTCAGTTTATTTTATTTTATTTTTTAGATTTTCTACAAGGTGAAACATTTTAAAGAAAAAAAAAAAAAAACAATTGATTTGAACCACCATGGAGATCATAAAATGAAGGCAGCAAACCACCAAGGCAGCCCAAATTGCCAAAAAGAAGAAAAAGAAAAAGAGGAAAAAAAAAAAAAAAAACCCTATACCTTCTTCCCCTTGTTTCTTTTACCATTGGTGCAGCATTACATAATATACATTTTGAGCTATACCTACAAAAAGAACTCATCAATCAGCTTATTGTTGTAACGACGAGGCGGAGTTCCTGCCTTCTTGCTGTTCTATGAGCACAGATCTTGAAGGTGGACCAAACATGCTTAATACTACCTGAAAAACAAAAAAAAATCTAGAGTTTGCTCAGAAATCAACAGATATAAGGGAGAGGTATATTACCTAGGTGAAGGAAATTAAGAAAATGAAAATCTTTGTTTGGTGTCCTCTTATAAATTATTGGTAATGATAACATAGCCTGATCATCGTTTTGTGTCCTATGATTAAGTGGACAAGTTCCACCCAAGAACCCGTTCAAATTTGAGAGGGAATCCAAACTTTGTTTACCAATCCCCTACCTTTAAATTTCAACTTTTCCCTTTACAAAACAAGCACTAAAGTTCTTTCTACATTTGGAGTGCCACTGGCCGCGTTAACTTACTGGTAGGAATACAAGGCCGTGCAAGAAACCGAGAAGAACCAAAGCGAGATACATTTGGAAGTAATATACCTGAAAAATAAAGTAGGGCAGGATAATCATGAAGTAGGGTAGCATTATCAGAAATACATGCTCAATACATCCTGTTAAGTATTAAGTACGAATATGGAGAGGGAGGGACCAATATATATATAGATATATATACCACAAAGACCTCCGTCCTTGAGAAGCAAAGGACGATAACTCCAACAAGCTTCGTTAGCGTGATCCCACTGTATCATGTTAAAAACAAAAAACTTTCGTTGATTGGACTTCAGAACAGAACAAAAATCATCACACCAAGTAAATTTCAAGAAATTGGAACTTTTAAACTCCTAGTTTGCACTCTGAATCAAGATGAAGCTATTCGGTAAGGCACATTCTACAGAGAATGGATCTGAAATAGTCACATGTTACGGAAGAACAGTAAACCTTGTCCCCTTGGTTCCAGGTTTTTTTTTTTTTTTTTTCTTTTTCCTCTGGAAGAAGTGAAATCTTCTTCTTTCTCGGTTTTTATTCTTTTTTTGCAATGCCCGGATATCTAAATGGCTTGCCACAAAGGAAAGTACCTGAAAACAGAGGCTCCCATCGTTCCAAGGGCCTCTTTAGTGCGTTGGTTTTTATCTCCACTGCTTACCTGTTAACAAAAATGTATTAGAAAGATACAATCAGATAAGGCGCCTAAAATTGGCAGAAATAACAGATTTGCGTATTATTTTTTTCTTTTTTACAAATCGTATTTCAAATTCACGAAGTTATTAAAATTCTCAAAAGAATAAGCAAGGATACTGACCGAGAAAGCATGTGTAATATGAACACAAAACTCTACGGCAATTCCGACGGACATAACAAGATTAACAACAGAGATTGCATTTAATTGGATCCCCAGAATCGCCATTACACCCTGCACATATCGTCATTTTATCAGGAGACTAACAATGTAACAGGAGTTCATCTCGCTTCTTAAACAGATTTTTATAGATAACCAAGGACGAAAGTGTACCATGAGATCCACAACAATCATTGCCAACACCAATAAAATGATTGCTGAACTCCAGAAACTACAAGCAAATTGGAGGAAACAGGAGGGAAAAAGATTTAGCATAGATCATATGGAAAAAATAATATCATGCTGTTCTTGTAAAAAAAATAAAAAAGTATACATCATACTGACCTGCATGTGATGACTAAGCAAACAATGAATACTGCACCTGTTAAATTTTGACCCAAAAAAAAAAAAAAAAAAAAAGGATCAACAACATTAAAAAGCTGAAATAACAATGCTTATCTACCTTCCAACATTACACGGAACACAAAAAAAAAAAAAAAAAAAAAAAAAAAAAAACAAAAAAAACAAAAAAACAAAAAAAAAAAAAAACAAAACAAAACAAACAAATTCTGAGGGAGCTACTGAAGAACCGTCAAATCCTTTGGAAAAATTGCACTTGTTAGTTATTTGAATTGACCACATTGATGTTTAATTAACTAGAAGTTGAAGGTACCATATCCGTGGTTTTGATTTGACACATAAGCAGAAAGAAAATACTGTTAAATGACAATCTAAGATCAATGTTGAGGTACACATGCAACCATGCTATTTCAGTTCTTGATTTTTTTTTTAGTGATTTCAGTTCTTGCATATGAAACTACTAACCAATAGCTATAGAAAGGTTGATCAACGCTGTCTTCCAAATATCAAGGTATTGCTCGAAGAACATGTAGAACACAGAATATGGAAAAATCTCGATCTGCACCAGGAAAGAAACATTAGTTTACAAAAATACATGAAAATTTCTAAATGTCCTCATGTCGTGCAAATCAGTAGCGGTTATACTGCCAGAACTAAGCATTGACTGCATCAGCAACAGAACAGGTGCGCCGTGCATTATTTATTATCCACCAAGAAAAGGAAAAGATAAGACTGTTTTACACCGTACATTCAAATAACAAAATATCTAGCGAACAAGAATTGAAAAATTACCTTTAAAGAATCGGAAACCCTTGAACTGAACTCTCGTGCAGCTCTCATTGAATTTACATAGTCAATCTAAACATAACCACAATAGAAAATACAGTCAGGTTCCCTTTCCCTTGATACAGGATAAGAGAGACAACACCCAAATATCCAATTCAAGAACACCCCACACCTGCTTATTCAGAGGCGTATGATATGTACGAAATGATGATGCTTGAATAATACCACTCTCATAACCTGAAGATCAAAAGGCAGATTAACAAAAGATAAAATTCAAATGAGCAGTCATTTGTAATCAAATTTCTAAGGTATATCATTAGATAATAAACATGTGGATACACGCAAGATACATGCAAGAATAAATTTGTGGATATATATATTTTGTACTTGATGCATACAAGTACCCAATCCTACAAACCTTTGAGTTCCACGCTGGTAGTATAAGCCCCGTGGCCACCTTTAGCACAGGCAGCAGAGGGTAGAGCATTTAGGAACCACGGAAGTTTATCCTTGAACTGTGTGGTAGATGGGCGGTCATTCTGCAAATCTGAATGGCGGAAACACTGCAATTCCATAGGTCATATCAATGGTCTGCAAAACATATTATTTATTCTATTTTCATGGCATTTTGTTCAAAAATGTCTATCTATAATTACCGTGGTACAATCTTTGCAGACTCCGCCCAGGCTACAAGAACCATCATTGGAGGAACAACATGGGGCCTGCATGTAAACAAAAAAATAAAAGATAAAAGATAAGTCAGTGCAAATGGGATCACACAAAATGACAGTTAAAGCCTGATTTATTTCCCTACGTTACTTCCGTAAGTACTATCATCTTCTTACAAGTGACTACAGATCAATTGATAAGTAAAGCTTTATTAATGACCTGATCATCAGGAGGGCAATAAGTCGCATTGGTAAATTTCCGGCAGCATCCAAATGCTTCTGGGGATATCCACACCAGGAAATCATCAAGCCATGAAGCAGCAGGCTTAGCAATGTAACTTGTTTCCGGGGTTGACGATGCTTTTGAAATCTATAATAGCAAAAACACCCAAAAAAATCTGAAAGAGAACCCAACTACTAATTGAAATATAACTTATTAACCTTATATTCATTTAATATAACAGCTTAAGATCTACGAGAAACATTGTCATGTTAATTCTCTTACAAGAAAAAAAAATAAATTTGTCAACGTATCACTAAAACATTACCGACAAACATTTGAATATATTAAACTTTTACACATGTAAACTAACATATGTAATGTGATGAATCTAAAGAAGATGCATAGTTCGGGTTAACGTTTAATAAGTTACTAGCTAATATAAAACCATGATGAATTTCATACCTGCAAACGCATCAAAAGTCAAGGTGAGCGCGCACAATAAAAGAGACAACAGAAGAGGTTATACCTCATTCAAAAGAGAGTTTGAATCACATTTGCTGATGGAGCACAACTGGTTTGTATGTCTTGATTCTGAGCTGAGAAAGGAGCAGCTTTCAGCATAAAGAAGATATTTACAATGTTAAAGATAAAGATGAGATTTGCTCCAACTCAAAATGATACTTGCAGATGCCACATATTTTGTTTACCAAACAAAATGGAAATACACAAACTATAACAGCCAAAATGGCAATCCGCCTAAAAATGAATTACACAATAGCCTTCATGCAGATGTTCACCAGAAAGGAAAAGAACTTGTTCCAATCGATATGCTATAAACCAAAGGCTAGCTTCACTATTGTATACAACATTGATAGACAACTTGAATCTCAAGTTGAAATAGTAAAACCACAACTAGAAAGCCTGATAAAGCTATGGGGCATCATCAAGCTACAGGCCGAAAGGTAATACCCCATGAATACCTGTAATTGTAGTTCTTCACGACAAAGTACAGGGGAGGTCCAATTCTGAGATATTCAGAAACGTTATTGAAATACCCCTGCAAGGCATAATATACAGTGCAAAGACATTAAAAGATCGAATTTTTTTGACTTTCCTGCTCCATAGAATAAATAGCATTTTAGTTATACCTGAAGATAAGAATCTTGGGGGAGAACAATCTTTTGTTCCAAACCAGGTTCAATCCTAGTGCAAAGTGCCTAATAAAGAAAATCAGAAGTTAACTCAAAATGGGGCACTGAAAACAAAAAATGATATAATAAGAACATACAAACGAACACAGAATAACTCACTATGCTAGCCAGTGTAAAGGCAACAAAAATGAAAATGACAACCATCTTGACTCCCCAAAGACTGAGAATTGGTGCATGGATCTCCTGAAAAATTGAAGGGGAACACAAGAGGATTACAAATAAACAAGAGAAATAAATAAATAAATGAACACTTCTATCAGCCTCTTAAAATACAAAAGAAAACAAAAGTGACCCAATCACTGCACCAATTGGAAAATAATATTCACGCAGAAAATATTAAAACAAGACAAGAAGAGCACGTCTGCTCTGGTTTCTCGACATTTAAAACAATGGGAACAAAAACTCTCAAAAGCATTAAGTGGCTAGATGATCACTTGGACTTAGTACAACGATGGAAAAATTGATGATACGTTGCACAGTTGAAAAACTATGTCAACACAAAATAGCAATCACCTTCATATATCGTGCCAGCAAACCAGATTTTCTCTGACCAACACCTGAAATTCCGATGCACTCTTGAATCAGATGTCATCTAAAACTCTAACTCAGGCTGCAAAGCAGTGATGGTACTCATAATACCTTTATCGGAGTCGGCATATGATGAAACTTTTATGCAAGGGAAGCAGTCAACTCTCTTATCCTCAGCTCGCAAAAAGTCAAAAACTATCAAAGCAACAAATGCAGTAACTTGCAGGAGAAAATCCAGAAGAACGGCTAGTGCTGCAAACAAGAATTGAAATAAAGAAACACAAACATACAACAAAGATCAGGAAAAAAAAAAGGTGGGGAAAATCGATTTGGGAAGGTATAAACTATATCGAGTTATATAATAGACAAAGGTTTTTGACCTGCAAACATGGAAAACACGCGACATGCTGGCATAGGGATAAAAGTTCCAACAGCAAACGCTAAAACCTCTGATAGGCTAGCTAGTGTAATGGATGGTCCAACTTCCACAAGTGCATTGCTTATTTGCTCTTCTAGAGTCAAGTCCAGTGGTTGTCGTTTAACAGCATGCACCAGTATACACATATTATCAACCCCAACCTGTTATGATCATAGACTTTAGAATAGTACAAGCAACAACAAGAATCAGGAACAAAATAGGAAGAAAAATTTTGATCTGAAATTCTTTTTTTCAAAAAACCAAAATAGAATTAAACTGACATAAATAGGTTTTTTCCTCTAAGTTAAGGTCATCTTAGATTTGAAGAGAGGTTTGGCACCTTAGTTCTTTATACGAACGCATAACTAGGTCTAGAATAGTCAAAAAACATATCGATGGCTCTGAAAAGTAAGAAAGTTGAATCAAACAGAACTTTTTGATGATCTAAGCAAATTCTAATACGGTAGAATGAAAGGAAACGTAGGTTGCCAGATAAGACACAATTAGTAAGAATACATCACACGCGTAACAAGAATAAAAAAGGATGCCAAGGAAAGAACTTACAGCTAGAACAAGAAACGGTATAACTTCCATTATGATAAGAGTAGATTTTACTCCAAGAGCACTAAAAAATCCAACTGACCCAAGAACAGAAAGCATGACAAGCACAACTCCTGATAGACCAAGCAACACCTGGAAGCCACCATCTCATGATTTTAATGATATCAAATTAACCTCCACAACTACCAACTAACAGGAACTTACATGCGTAAAAAAACACATATATTACGCTGTCTAGACAGAAAACCAAGAATCAGACCATACCTTAGATGAAATGTAAAAGGAAGACAGACGAGGTGTATCACCCAAAGTAAGAGAAATGTAAGCAAACATCACCAGGTAGCTTATCTGCGACAAAGGAAGAAACAAAAGATCACTTAGAAATTATTCAGTAAAAGTTCACTCAATTGAAAACATTCCATTCTACCAGACAAATACACAAGATTCCTGAACAGAGCTGAAGAAAAACTCACCAAAATGGTAATAACATCTGCAGTGCTTTCTCGTTTTAATTCTTCTTCAATTGAGCTTTCCGATGAAAAAGAAAGTGTCAAATTTTTAGATTGCACAATTTGCAGCAACTCATCCTATCATAAGAAAGATAACAAGAAAAGAAAAATCAAACCATTTATAGTAACTCATACTAATATAAACAAAATATAATTAAGCAAGTTCCTGAAACGTTTCTAATCACATCGTGTAGACAACATTAATTGAATGACTCAAACCGAAAAAAAAAAAACAAACATACAAACCTTTGCCATCTGAATAAAGGCCTTTTCCCAAGCCACTGCCTTTTCAGAGTCATTCCCTCTTTTATCAACAGCATTGTTTACAGGATATGTTACTATAAATGCTGATGCCTGTCGTCAAAAAATATAGCTTACAACATAAAAACAAGAAAAATCCAGAAGAAACTAATCTAATTTCCAACTTTAGGGCAAGTTGCTTTCATGTATTATAAATCAACCCAAGGGAATATATTATTACCTCAGAATAGTTATTCCCAGAGAAACCTCCTAATGCTGTGCTAGGATCTAGAGGAGCTTTAAATGCACTCATACATTTGGCAGCAGAGGAATAGTGCTTAGAGCACATAAAAATACATAAACGTCAATACGTGAACTTGTCAACAAAACATCAGCACACTTACAAAAAAGGAGATTGGGACTGTAAGACATACCTCAAAGCAATACTTGATGTGCTCAACTCCACCGTAATTGTCATAATTGTTAGGATCCATCTTAAAATACTGTCAATTGGAACACAAAGTAGAAGGATTGTGTTAATCCTATATATGTAGCCGTATAAATAGCAAACACAATGAAGCCAGTTTTTATCTAGCCTACAGGGATGCAAGAAATGAAAATCAAGTTAGCAAACCCAATGAAAGAAAGAAACATAGGCCAAAAACCACGATTGCACACATGTGGACAATAATTTTCTCAATTTTATAAAAGCACCTGCAAAACACTCTGTGTAGCACAAGCTTGGTCCAATGGCTTCATGCAAATGTCAGACAGAGATATTACTGACCCCGAGTAATTAGCACGAAGTCCATCCACCTGTCATGGATAAGTATTTATGCATAGAAAATTACAAAACAGAAGTCATAGGAATCTTATTCAATCTCGTACAAGGAATGATATTAGATAATCAAATACCTTCTTCTGTATTTCAAAAAGTAACTTAATGTTGTCCTCTGTCACAATACTTGGTGACTTGCCATCCTCATCAGGCATAGTTGCTAATAAAAGCTAAGAAAGACGAAATGCAGGGTTAAAGCTCAAACAAGACAAGCTTGTTTCAAAGTTGATTAATACATTACATAAATAGAAATTGAAGTAATACAAATATATCAAACAACTAATTAAGGTGATCAATAATTTACTGAAAGCTTAGATTTGTAGAACCTGTTCAATCCTGTAAAAAGGGGCAAGATGGTTATCAAAAAACTGCTTCTCCTCAGCCGCTTTACTCCCTGGCCCAACCCACAGCTGAAATAGTGTGTACAACGAAGTTAAATGGAAATGTAAAGTGCAACAGAAAATACACATACAATTTAGACCCCAAAATCCTAAAATATAAGAATAAAAGAAACACTATTTAACAATTCAAATACCACTTATACTAAAGCAAACCTTCTCAGGACGTGTCTCCACTTTGAAACGGATTAGACCCAAACAAAGTACAAAAACTATCGCCAATGAAGAGCACAGCACAATAACTGGATTTTTAGCAACCCATGTCCCATATATCCTGGAATTAAATAAAGGCAAAAATCATTCTGAGGACTGATTCAAAAGCTTGACATGTAAAAATCATTCTGCCTGAATTAATGGCATTGCCAGTGACCTGTAAAAATTTGACATGTAACCTTGAACAACTGAAAGTTGAACTCCGTTTCTAATCTGAGGACCATCTTGAAGCATCTAATCAACATAGTCCAATTAGTTAGCTCATCTTATCTAAAACTTAATAACCGAGCAACATATTCATGAAATGCCAGCATGCACCTGAATTGACGGATGCTCTTCCTTTTGCTGGTTAACCGAATGAAGCTCATCACCTTCCATTGCATTCCAAAATGTTTTTGCCCTAGCAGGTGCATTCTTCTTTCGTCCATTAAGATAAAACAAGCGCCATCCCAAAAATGCAGAAACTAGAATCATATATAGGATAGCTACTGCGATGTCAATGCACTTAGCCTGCAAAATAAATAAAGGTACTAGCAAAATAAATTATACAACTAGAAGCAATTCCATACCTAGAATGTTTATAATTCACTGCCTCTCACCTTAAGTGATCCGATTCGAACTGAGCAAGATCCCCCTTTATTTGAAGAAGGGGAAACTGAATTAGAGCAGATGGGAGATGAAGGACAATCGCCGCATGAACAGCCCAATGAAATATCACTGCATGAATAAGTAGATACGTTCATAGGTTTTACTCCAGACGACTCCGGAATACTTGACCGAAATGTTATTGCGTATGGTGACCCTGGCACATTAAGTGGTGCTCGTCTGCCGATAAAAGCAAACCATTCTGGAAAATATCACAGGTTGAGCATCAAAAAATGCAAACTAAGACTAAAAAGGTCAGAGACAACTCGCAAGAACTCAATAAGGTAAGAAGGATAGTTTAACACAAATACAAGCTACATAAAACATGTCCATCAGGAAGAGATGTCTTCAACGTATAATTCACTGCCACATGTCAATTGTAAAACCGACCATATAATATTGCAGGCTGAACCTCTTTAGTTCCCAATTTTTTTAATTTCCATGCATATAACAGGAGAGAGATGGTGAACGGAGCATAAGAGAGGGGAAGGAAGAAGAAAAGGAGGGAGAGGGAAGCAACCTTAGTAGGTGAGTTTAGATTACCTTGAAAGTTTTTTGCACCAGCACCAATAAATTCTAGAGCTCGAGAATTCATGGTACCAAACTTTACGTCGTTGCAGGATTCATACAACCCTTCACCAAAAGCATCGTTTATATAAAAGTCAATTCCATTCACGGTCAAATTGTTGTTGACCTGAAAAAAGAGGGGAAAAAGAGAAGGCAAAAAAAAAAGACTTACTGTAATAAATTTCACGCGCTTTCACATTCCATAATAATTAGTCTCCAATAGACAAGATTTCATACAAAACAAAACTAAAAATTTGAACTGTGCATCCTACAGTTGAAGAAAAACAAATTTCTCAAGTAATTCCCAATTCTCCAAATTTATTTTCTTCTCTAAAAGTGAAATAAAATCCAACATCAATTTATACTGTTTCACAAAAAATCTTCTTCCGGTAGCAAGTGATCTGAGCAAAAAGAATATTTGATTTTACACAAATTAACGAATGACAGGCAATTGCATGAGACAGACGCAGGTTCTAAATGGCAAAACAATTGATCGGAAGAGATTCCAAACCTTCAACACCGAACTAACGTTGATAAATAGACTCTGATTTGGAGAGCATGTAAGCTCACAGAACAAATTCAAGAAGTTTCTCAAGCACGCTGGACAACCTACTAGGAAAGGAATCGCCTGCAGAACATACCATACAAATTTGGAATACTAGTAAAAAGACCTCGGGGTTAGTGGAACACAGAGTAAGAATTATCTTGTATCAAACAAGAAAATAAAGATACTTCAATTCTTCTTCAAGATGTCCAAATTTATCTAAACAAAAATAAAATTGTTTTAGCGGAACATAGTATTATAAGCTTGTGAGTTAGTAATAGAATCTTACTTGTTGGACTTGTGTCCGTAATGTATCGAACTGAGCTTCTGTACAACAAACATTGCCAGTAATTGTCGGACACAAACTTTGGATCTTAGACGAAAGCAAATCATCTGGCTGGAGAATAGCATTTGTGATAATTGGGAAATTAAACATATTAAATCTTCTCAAACTTAATCGGTCAGAATTACAGCAAGTAAGAATTTTAATTACTCTGCTTCAGTAACCATCATCAAAGCCGACAAGCATTATACATGTCTTTTCTTTTTAACTAAAAATTGAAATTGAAAAGGATAAATGATGTTATGTACCCTAACAGACGGGGAACCACGAGGACAGTTCAAGACTTTTCCATCCGTCCGTTTTCCACAAATGTCATACATCGCACAGTACTCTTCAGAATGCCTTTCTCTACACGCACACAAAAAAAAAATCAAAAATCAAAAATCAAAAATATCAAACAAGACTATCTTGTCAAACTTGTTCGATCAATATAAGAAACGAATGAAGATTTACCCTGTTACGGCGCTAGGTGTCAAAAGAAACCGTGTGTCGGACCTCTCGGCATGTACTAAACAAACAACAAATAAAACCACCTGCTCATACACAAAGATTCAACGATTTAAGAATAAAAATGAAAAGTATTGTGTTCTAAAACTAAAGTAATGATAATTGGAAGATCGGAGAACTTCACTGGAGAAACTCTGTACAAAAAGGCAATGGTAGAAGCAGAAAACCAAAAAAATAAAACTGAAAATTCTTCCCACTTTTTTTTTTTTTTTCCATTTCTAAGTACCTTGAGAAGTATTAAACCTAGAAACTGCAGAAAAGTAGTAAAGAAAAAATCGAAAGGACGGAAATACGATTTGCGAAATGTCCCATACATTCCTTTCTTTTTCTAATTTTCACTTTTATCTTCGTTCTCTGAAACCAAAACCAGAAATTCTTTCCGAAAGAAGTAGAAAGAGAGAGAAAATGAAGACGGAAAATAATGGAAGAAAATTGAGGAGAGAAAAAAAAAGTCGGAGAAAACAAACAATCAGGAAAAACTAAAATCGATTAAACAAACAAAAAAAAAATCAAAGAAATGAAAAACAGTGCTTGTGTCAACGAAGTCCATGCCTGGCAAAAAGAAAAAGGAAGGAAAAACCCTAGACGAATCGCCATTATCGTCTGCGTTGAAGCTCCACTCTCAAACGGAAAGAGACAGAGAGAATGAGAAGTTACGCTTAACCGTTGCGGTTTAAGAAAAAGAAAGTTGGCACGCAGTTTAAGCATTTATTTATAGTTACTGACACCAAATCGTTGATGTAAGGGAAATTATTCCCGCATCTGCCCAGGGATTGCCCTGCACTAATTATATTACTCCATTAAATAAAAAATGTAGTTACGCATATACCCTTGCTTTCGGCTAGTTTGTCGTTTTATTGTATTGTTCTCTTTTTCTTGTCAAATATTTTGAACTAATTTTGAAAAAAGTCGATTAATGTTTTTTTTCCCAGTGAATAGTCGGTATAAATTGAAACAACTTGACCAAAAGGTTTGTAAGGAACTGTGCCATCCATATACGGCAGTGGATGGCGGCTCCTTTTCATAAAAATTATATTCGGTTTTTTTAAAATTATGCTTGACTTTCTTCTAAAATTATATTTTATTTTTTTTTTAAATTCTACATTTTTATTTATTTAATTTTTTCTTGATAATATTATCATAGGCTCCACTTTTATTAATTTTTTTGGCTCCACTTTTGGGTTTAGATAGATATTTCAAACGTTGATACAAACCAATATTAAAAAACAAAAAAAAAATCTTAATATATACAACAAATTTTTACAGTTAATATAAACAATTTTCTTCTTTTCATTTTCAATCGCATAAAAAAGTTACGACATTTTTAAACTTAAATAAAAAAGTAAAAAATCAAAGGTTTTTATTGTAACAAATAGTTTAGTATAACAAATCGTAAAGCTTTTATTGAGAATGATGGTTTGTACTAAATTATTTTGAATGGCATTTTTATGATTTTCCCAACATCACTTTCAGTTTAAACTAAACCAATCGGTGCGTGTTTGCCAATTGCATAATAAACCGCCATTTTTAAACCACAAAAGTTTAAAACAACATGATTAAAATTTAACCAGAGCCAAATCGACCGTCCACAAAGGGTTTGTCATTAACGTTTGCCTGTGTCCACGTCTCGGAGTTCGCTAATTATTCGTGCAATCTTTCTGACGTGCTCGCAATATAATTTTTAATCGTGTAAATGAAAAATAAAAAAGATCATTTACTTTAAAAACATAAACTGGGAAATTGCAACTGTTATGGTATGAGATTCCATATTAGGCTGACAAAAAGGGATAATAATTCGGATTTGGAAGTAATCAAGATGCGAGATTTGACTATTGTATTAGTGAGTGGCTGGCTTATTAGAAGTGGCTTTATTTTTTTGATTAGTTTATGGATTAAACTGCAAATTATCCTGTTAGGACAACTAATCACATGTTTTCAACTTTTTCTTGTCGAAAACATGTATGATAGCACAATTTCTCTTCTGA